>CAJVPY010002367.1:0-16338 GCA_910591965.1 Dentiscutata erythropus | reverse complement strand
TTTCTAAGAAACTGATCTCTCAACTAGAAGACGAAATACTAAGATTATTTTTGATTAATTTTAACAGTGAATAGGTCACTCTATAATCTTTTAGTCTCTTTCTTTTTTTAAACCGGTTTAATTGACAGGTTCTGAGTAATCACAGGAAATAATCGTAGTCTAAAGCTATATAAAATTTTTTTTTAAGTTACGCTAAGCCACCGATAATCATTTCCAAATTTAGATTGTCTGTCATGCTGCCAAGTAGTTCCTATATTACTCTTTTTTATCTTTCTACTATTTTTACAAAATTTTTGATAAAAAGTAGAAATTTGGTTTACTTCCTCCAAAAGATCAGTATTGTTTACTTTTTCATTTTAGAATGGACAATTTAGAATATAAACACAGGATTTTTTGGCAATTGATGCTTCTATATCACGTGACAAATTAATTGGTGCTCTGGATATTGAAACGATCCGAACTGGATACTATAGTCAGAAGAAAATCAAAGATAAGGTATCACTTTACAATAGAAATATATAATAGTTTTTGAATTTTAGTTATAAGATTTTTTAAACTTAGTATATAATTTTTACAACTTGTGTCTGGCACAGGCTATAATAGTGCTTTTATAACATTCAGAACTCTTTCTGACAATCACTTGGTCCAAATTTTCCTGAAAAAACTACTCAACAAAAACAGTAAAAACCGATCTCTTAGCTTATAAGTCAAAGAAAGAAGAAACCGTAAAACAGCAACTATCATTTAGAGATAGTTCTCATATACTACCTGCCAACAGTTTCAGAGGACTTCAGACATCTATGATATAGGTCATATTTTTTTTTTGGCAAATTGCAAAAAATTTGGGTAGAGGTCCAAATTTAAGTTTTAGCAAATTAAAATCAATTTTAAAATAGATTATAATTGACTATTTCGTCAAATTACGCCAATTTTATACATGTTATATTTTATTTTTTAGCAAATTATCTACATTTTGGAAAAATTATACTCAAGAATAAGCTACTTTTTTTTAAACTACTATGATTTTTCAAAATTCAAAAGAAGGTGTTTAATTTTTGATTTTTTGATCAAAACTCCCAAGATTATGCATCTTTTCTTGAATTTTTAAGAAATATAAAATTAAAAATACCAATATAATGTATTTTGTGTGCTGAACAAGTTTACTTAGAGCATAAAGTTAGAATCAATTAGTAAAAATTTGATAATCATAGCATTTTTTAGTATTTTTATTAATAAAATTATATAAAATATTAAGATTCTCAAAATTTTACTAATTCATTCTAACTATATGCTCTAACAAAGTTTGTTCAGCATACAAAAATACATTATTCTGGTATATTTAATTTTATGTTTTCTGAAAATTTAAGAGAAGATGCTTAATTTTGGATATTTTGATCAAAATATCTAAAATTAAGCATCTTCTTTTAAATTTTCAGGATATATAAAATTAAATATATTGGAATAATGTATTTTTGTGTGCTAAGCAAGGTTTATTAGAGCATAAAGTTATAATCAATTAGTAAATTTTTGAGAATTTTAATATTTTATATAATTTTATTAATAAAAATACTATAAAATGCTATGATTCTCAGAAGTTTACTAATTGATTTTATCTTTATGCTTTAAGTAAACTTATTCAGCACACAAAAATACATTATGCTGGTATATTTAATTTTATTTTTCATAAAACTTTAATAAAAGATGCTTAATTTTGGATATTTTGATCAAAATATTCAAAATTAAGTATCTTTTCTTAAATTTTCAGGATATAATATGCTGGAATAATGTATTTTTGTGTGCTGAACAGTTTTATTAGAGTATAAAGTTATAATCAATTAGTAAAATTTTGAGAATCTTAATGTTTTGCATAATTTTATTAATAAAAATACTAAAAATACTATAATTCTCAAAATTTACTAATTAATTCTAACTTTATACTCTAGGTAAACTTGTTCAGCACACAAAAATACATTATTCCAGCATATTTAATTTTATATTTATTAAAAATAGATGTGATAATTTAATTTTTAGCAAATTACTATAAAATTTATATGTAATAATTGAATTTTTAGCAAATTTATTTGAATTTAGAGGTAGCAAAAACACCAAAATTCATGCAGATCAGTTATGACCTATATTGAAAATGTCTGGGGTCCTGTATCTATGTGCAACCTGCTATATAAGATTTTACCTCTTTAGTAACCGTCCCTTTTAACCAGACCAATTACTAAATCATCGGATAGTTCCCAAACCTATATTATCATATATATCCTGCTTATATATTACTGTACAATGTCTACTAGCCAACTTCTACCTCTCAGTATTTATTACATTTTTCTTAATTCGTTTCTTGTACCACTTCCAAATTGGTATCTCTCGAGTAGACACTCTTAATGCTTCCAGTTTAGTATCCTCGGGATATTACTCTAAGAGCCTAGTTCGTATTTCAAGCCAGGTACAGGATCTGCTGCCGCAACCAGGATGTTATTTCACGATTCTCAAGCATTAATATTATACACCACTAGATTAGGCTACCGATCCTTCTATAGTACTTCCTATTGGTATGATGATACGGAGGTCTGGATCTTTTGAACAGAAGTTAAGTACTTCATTTAATTACTGTTACAATCCAGTAACCCGAAACCTGCGCCTCTGCCATGTTTCGTCATAGACTCCCATATAGGTTGTATGACTGCAATAGTGCACACTATTGCAATCTATTTAAATTTATATAGATTTAAATTAAACTATCTTGGCAAATATTGAACTAATTTTGATGATTTAACTACCATTATAACTAAAATAACCTGCTGAATATTATTTATTATCAAAAGTTACAAATTTTTTTAAATAAATTTCACATCTATTCGCTTTTTTTTACAATGATTTAATTTTTTTATATATAAATTTTGATTAAGCTATCTTAGCAAATATTGAACCAAATTTGACAATTTAACTATCATTATAACTGAAATAACATGCTGAATATTATTTATTATTAAAAGTTACAAATTTTTTTAGATAAATTTCGCACCTATTCACTTTTTTTTACAATGGTTTGATTATTTTATATTAAAATATTTAAAATATTATATATAAATTTTGATTAAGCTATCTTGGCGAATATTAAACCAATTTTGATAATTTAACTACTATTATAACTGGAATAATATACTGAATATTTTTTATTATTAAAATTTACAATTTTTTTAAATAAGTTTCGATTCTATTCACTAGTTTTTAAAATGTTTTGAATTATTTTATATCAAAATATTCTAATACACATTTAGCTATATTTAATAAATTTATTTATTTTAATTATCTTTAGTTAGTTGCAATCTAATACGATTTAATTTACTATTTATAAATTTGTCGTAATATTATGCTTTTTATTTAAAAATATTTTGAAATATTTAACATAATATTGTATAATATTTTGTAATTTAATATTTTGCAAGTTTTTGAAATATCTTACATTATATTATGCATTTTTTATAGATCTAATTTATTACGTAATATTATATCCTATTAAATTCGCTAATGTTGTTGTTAGAATACATATTTAAAAAAACTATAAAATTAACTTGTCTTTGAATTAATTATTTGTAAAATAAATTCTGTTTGTGAATTAATTGTCAATAAATTAATCAAAACTGATTTATTATTTAAAAATTTAGATATTTATACAAAAAGATTTTTTTTCAATAAGCTTAACTAGATTTTGGACTTTTAAACATGTTTGCAAACTTTCAAATCAAACTTAAACTAAACTCAAACCAAGCCAAAAGTTTGATATTCAAACCTAAATCAGACTATGCTTTAAAAATAGTTGAAGTCTAAGTTCAAATTTCAAATTGAACTTGGATTTGTCTAAAATCTGGCCTCAGTTTGGGTTTATAAAAATACTACAGAATATACAAATAGAAAAAAATAATAAAATAGAATAAACCTTCAATTATCAAACCCACATACCTATGGGTCTTGTATATAGCAGTTTATAGTAATATTTTTTATAAAAAAAAATTTATTTGTAACAGCCTGTTAATGTTAGAGTTAGAGTTAGTGTTAGGTTAGTGTTAGGTTGAATTTAAAGTTAGTATAAAATTAATACAAAATTATAAGAGGATTATTTTTTATTAGTAGTGCAAAAGAGATTATCAGTAAAATTTTGAGTACTGTTACAAATAAGCGTATAATAGGTTGTTACGAATAGATTTATTCTTTTATAAAATACTGTAAATTTTCGAAATGGCGGGCATAGGCATTATTTCGATTTTTGACCAGAATTAAGCTTAATTCGGGCCAAAAATCGCAATAACACCCATGCTCGCTATTACGACAAAAATTATTAATTGAAAAAGAACCAAATTTTTATAAATTCTAACTCATAACCCGGCCGGGTCAAATTCTGCCTATATTTACTACCCGGTGGACTTTTTTAGATGTCTATAAAAAAAAATTGGAAAATTTTACATACGTAACTCAAAATTTTACCTGTTGTGTAACTAAGTAAAAATGCTCCTCTCGCAATTTCTAACCTAACCCTAATATTAATATATATATAGCTGCAAAATTTTTTATAAAAGGCTACATGAAGCCTATGGCTACAAATATGTTTTTTGTAATAAAGTTTTTTGAAAATAAAATTTAAAGCCGGGTTTCCGGGTTATTTTTAAAATTTTATGTTATGAGAACCAAAAAAAATTAACTTTGTATGGCCTAATATGCAAAAATTTATATGAAATTTTGGAAAATTATACGTAATATACAAGTGATCCTCGATATACAGATATAAGAAACTCGATATTTTAAAAGACTAATATAAGAAAGTTAGCCAAAACCAGTCTATAATAAATTCACTCGATATAAAAGTTATTATAAACTCTCGATATAAGAAAGTTTTGTGAATTTTACTATTGGCTCCGTTATCTTTTAGATTTACTTATAAATATATATATATATAGTGTTGCGCACAAAGGCGTAATTTTGAATTTCGGCCTAAATTAAGCTTAATTCAGGCCATGATATTAATAATTTTGGTCAAAATTTTACTGTTATATGCAAAATTTCAGATTATCGTAATTTTTTATATTTAAACAAGCTTTTTAAAAACCATGCATTATTTCTAACTTAAAAGGTTTTGCAGTTATTGGGTTGGGATGGCCTATTTCAACCGACACCACTTCAACATTTAACTCGGAGTTCTCTAACTACTCTGAATTTAAAAACAATTTAAGCCCACTTCAGCCTAGGACCTGGGTTGAGTTCTACTTCGGAGTGCTCCAGAGCAATGTTGGCAATGGAACTCATTGGAGCCAAATGGAGCTTTGAATGGAACCAATGGATACTAGTTTTTTCAGTTCCATTCGCGTAACTATCGAGTTCCATTGGCTCCATTTGCCAACTTTGCTCCAGGGTAAGCTGCGAACCCCGTAATTTGGCATATATACTTTTCACATAAAAATTTATTATCAAACTAAATTTTGTCCGAATAATTAGGATTATCCAGAGCTCCAATAAAAAAGGTTTTATCTCGTATAAAATATAAAAATTCTTATATATTTATTGAATTTAATTATAAATAAATCCATCATAATTCGATTGCTATTAAAGTTCAATTCTCCCTTACTTTCTTATTTTTCTACAAATAAATCCCAACTTGCTAACACTCATCAACATGAATAATAATTATTCTTAAAAATTAGTAATAAATATTATATAAATTATAGACTTAATTCGATTATGAAAAAAGATGAAATAAGGAAATATAAAAAAATGTGAATTATAATGGATCAGTATGTGGTAAGTAATGTAAATATACTACAGGCATCAAAAGCAAATAAAGCAAGTTATAAAAGTCTTAAGATGGATTAAGAGATTAGATTTGGATAATATATAATCGGATCGATAGAACTCAAAACATTAATTTTTAGGAAGTAGTTGTTCTTGATACTTATGAATCAACTCAAGCATCCGAGTATTTTCATCTTTCAATTGTTCGTTTTCTTTACGAAGCACATCTAACTCTTTATTCAATGATTTAGCCTTTGCCTGAGAAATAGTAAAGAAAATAGCATTTATTAGTGACTAACATTTATTGAATCTCACTTTTATAAATTGTACATACATCATGTTGATCATTTTCGTCTTCAAGCCATTTATTTTCCATAGCTTTAGTCTTTACCTCTTCCTCTTTTTCCGCAAGTTCACGAGCATGTGCCAATTCAAGTTCATCAACCTTTTCTTTAAGTTCACGAGCATGTGCCAATTCGAGTTCATCAATCTTTTCTTTGAGTAATTCGAGTTCATCTGTCTTTTCTTTAACTTCACGAGCATGTGCCAATTCGAGTTCATCAATCTTTTGATTGTACTCGTGTTGTAGTGCTTCAGTGGATCCTTCTTTTGATGCGCTCTTTAAGAATATAACCAAGATTATTCAGATGCACAGATACAATAAATGTTATATGTGTTTTCATTGATAACAAAGAACTTACCGCGTCCTTTAGCTGTTCAGCTTCATATTCAGCAATTCTTTTTTCATATGACTCTTTAATCTTCGTTATTTCTTCATTGTAAAACTAATTTTAAATAAGGAGAGCGAAATACAATAAATTTGACAATGCACTACTATCTTAAGGAATTTGATATTATTATTATACCTTCTCACAACTCTGATTACTTTCATGCAACGAAGTAATATGTCCATTGAATTCCTGTAATAGAAATAATGAATAATGAAAGTCATTCAAGTCTAGCTGATCAACAAGTACGTACTTCAATTTGTTCTTCGTATTCCTTGATTTTCTGTTTGAATGTAGTAACTTGTATGTTCATCTCTTCGTTCTCACGATTTTTCTCATCTAAAGAAGTTTGTAATGCGGTACGTTGCTCTATTTCCTTTTGATTTTCTTGTTTCAACACCTAGAGAGCACAACGCAATTATTTGTTTCAAACATAATTAGCGTTTATTAACATATAAATACAAGCAAATTAACATTGTTGGTATAGTGATAATAATAAAACTATTACGATAACTAACTTCTAATGTTGAAGTATGAGAATCAACATTTTGTTTTGAAAGTTCAACCTTTTCTGACAATTCCTTATTTTCCTTTTTAAGCGTTTCATTTTCCATCGTTAAAATTTCCTCCTTATTTTTTACTTCTTTTTCAAGATTTGTGATGATTTCTTGCATATCCTTGCTATGAGTCTCTCGAAGGTCATTGAGGGATCGGGAATGCTCATCTTCCAATTTTTTTTGTTTTTCTTCGTATTGAATTTTCAATTCTTCAATTTCCTTTGCATGGGTAGATTTCAGGTCATCAAGTTCATGAGCATGATGAACTTTTAATTCCTCAATGCCTGTTGAAGGGGAGTCTTGAGTTTTTTCAATTTCAACCCTTAATGCTTCGAACTGAGCTTCATAATCGGTCTTCAATTTCTCTACCGTGGAAACATGGATTCCTTTTAATTCTTCTAATTCGGATTCTCTCTTTTGTGCCAAACTTTGTAAGGTTGATAATTGAGTTTCATATTTTTGTACAAGGCCTTCATCAGCTGATGCCTTTAGAGTTTCAATTTCTTGGGTATGATGGGATTTAAGTTCTTCTATTTCTCGAGAGTGCTGTGATTTAAGGTCTTCTATTGCTTGAGAATGCTGAGACCTAAGGGCTGAGAGTTCTTGAACGGCTGCGTCATTTTTGGTTTCAAGATTGAGTCTAATTGAATTTAATTCTTTATCATGTGTTTGTTCAAGCTTCTCAATTTCTTCATTATGTTGGATCATAAGAGCTTCCTGATATCAATGTATATATATATAAATATTTCTTTAACATTTAACGCAAATAATAAATTCAATATGATGCTTCTATACCTGGACTTCATTCTTTGCTTTCTCAATCTCTATTTCATGTGCAGATTCAATGCTTTTCAATTCCTTAGTATGAGAATCCTTGAGTTCAGCAATTTCATCGAGATATTTTACTTTCATTGTTTCGTAAGCAACAACAGTTTCTCCTTGTGTAGACTTACATTAAGAAAACCCAAAACGGATTAGTTATCTGATATGTTTATTAAAGAAATTTTAATGTGCATCACTAAAAGCTTACCATTTTTATTTCTTCAAGGTTATTTTTGACAGACTTTTTTTTAAAAAAAGGAACATGAGAATAATGGACATTACAGTTATTTGAAAGGTAATCAAACAATTATACTAACCTCAAGTTCTTCAGCAGCCTTTTCACCATCTTTAGCTTTCTCAACCAATTCAGCAATTTCTTTTTCGTGTTTATCTTTAACTTCAGCAATTTCTTTTTCATGTTTATCTTTAACTTCAGCAATCTCTTTTTCGTGTTTATCATTAAATTCATCTTTAACTTTCTCAGCTAATTCAGAAATTTCTTTTTCATGTTTATCTTTAACTTCAGCAATTTCTTTTTCGTGTTTATCTTTAACTTCAGAAACTTCTTTTTCGTATTTATCTTTAAATTCAGCAATTTCTTTTAGGTGTTTATCATTAACTTGATCGATAACTTTAGCGTGCTCATCTTTAACTTGATCGAGAATTTTAGCGTGCTCTTCACGGGAAATTCTCTCATTATTTCCTTCTTCTTGGAATTTTGCAAGATCCTAGCATGCATGCAATTATTTAAATTCAAATGCCATATAAATAGAATTATTGAAATAAAATAACAACATACCTCCTTCAAACATTCAATTTCTTTCTTAAGATCTTCTATCTCCTTTTCTTTTGATAATATGGCTTCATCTTTTTCTTTTTGAATTTTTTGAGTTTCCTCTTCATGAGCTTTTTTCAATTCTTCCAAGTTGTGTGCATCTCGCTCAACAGACTCATTAATCTCATTTTTTTTCGCTAGTTGAGCTTTTAGTTCTTCCAATTCATCTTGACAAGATTTCAATATCTTATCTTTTTCTTCAATTAATTTTGTGAGCTCTTCATTCTGATAATAAGAAATAAAAAAGTGAAAAATTAATTTATTAAAACATAGTCAAATATCATAAATATATATCAATCATCAAACCAACCTTTTCTTTGTAACTATTGTCTGCGGCCGAACCAGTACTTTTAGATGCTGTATGATTGGCCGATGGAGCAACTTTATTCTTTGAAGCGGGAGTGGAACCAATAGCTACCTTGCCAGGAGGGGTAGTAGGAACAGCAGCGGGTGTTTTTTTTGGAGCGGCAGTAGTGACGGTAGTAGCTTTCCGAGTAGGGGTTTTCGGAGATGTAACAG
This sequence comes from Dentiscutata erythropus, assembly GCA_910591965.1. Classification (NCBI taxonomy): domain Eukaryota; kingdom Fungi; phylum Glomeromycota; class Glomeromycetes; order Diversisporales; family Gigasporaceae; genus Dentiscutata; species Dentiscutata erythropus. Next base: position 7,084 of record CAJVPY010002367.1, on the reverse strand, counting down.
TTGCTTTTGCCGCAGCAGTGGTAGTGGTAGGTGTTTTAACAGCAGCAGTTTTTTGAGCAGCGTTCTTCGCCGGAACGTTAGCACCAGACTTGGACGAAATACTTGGCGTTTTTAATACAGTAGGGCTACTTGGTTGTTTAGTGGTGATCGGGGCCCTTGTCGCGCTGGAAGTACTAGGAGTACGTGTTGCCGGAGGTTTTGATAACGTAGAAGGGTTTGCTTTGCTAACTGATGGACTGCGTGCACGAGGTTTGGCACTAGTCGAATTTGCAGTAGGTGTTTTCTTAATTGTACCAGGTTTAGATGCTGACACAGCAGTTTTGACCGTTTTGTTACCAGTCGTAGCTATTTTGGAGCTCGCAACTTTTTTATCAGATTTATCTTTTTCATCTACGGGACTTTTTGGAGGGGTCAATGGATCAGCTGTCTGGTCCAAACCATTCGAACCTTTCGTATCCTTGTTCGATTTTGAATCAAATTCTTCAGGATGGTCAACAAGCTGATTTTCCGCTAGTAAAGTATGTTCGGTATGCTTTTCCGCGTGTTCATTAACGTTCTCAGCTTTTTCCGCGGTCTTTTCAGCATCAGCATGTTCATTATGGTCCGAAGTTACACCGGCGAGGGACTTCTTTTCCTTTTCACTAACAGCCTCATCCACTTCATCCACCTTCAATTGTACAACCTCAACAGTAGTGGTAGTTTCAGTGTATTCAACAACCTCGGTTTCTTCCGAATGATTCGGCATAGATTGCACAGCAGTGGCCATTACTCAAAGCTTATTTTCTAAGAAAAACAGGAAATAAAGTTATAATGTCTCAAATAAGTACAAAAGTATAGAGAAAGCGCGTTTTCATGGAAGGAAATACAACGGCTTTAAAAAGAACCAATAATAGAATAATAGTATATACTACATGCAGTGCTTTTATGCACAAGTCAGCACCACAGTTGTCAAAGTAGTAATGCAAATACTTTTGCAGATGGAAAGAAAACGCGACGTATTTCTTGATTGAATGAATACAATACTTACAAATTATAAAGGATGCTAAAAATTCGTAATAATGAATATTATTGAACAGTATAAATATATTCAAGACAAATATTAATTGTATGAAAATTGGAAAATTTTCGTTCTTGCTTTTAGTTGTTGCTTCCAAACGAAGCACAAGTAAAAAAGAACAAACAAAAAAAATTAAGTGGCTATTGTTAAAATATAATGAATAATGATCAGCACATTATAATAGATATACAATAGGGTTACTAATATACATATTATATAAATAAAAATTCAACATTGTACAATAATAAACATCGCTTAAAAAGTTGATGCTAAACTCATATTAAAAGGTAGATTATACAGATATTGCTTTGCATAAATTCTATTTAACATCTTATCAACAGATACTTTGCTTTTGATGGAAGTAAACTTTACCGCGTGACAGATGAGAAAGTGTGCATCATCCTTTACTTAATTCTTTCTTGTCAATCTCAATTTTGTATCGCACAGATGATACGGAACAAACTTTAACGCATAAACTACAATTACCCGATCCGGTGAATTCTTAGCGGTGATAACCTAAATCTTTCCTTATCCCCGTACGAAAGGAACCAAAAAATCAATAACGGCGTAACCAACGATGCAGGACTTTGTATTTATTAAAGCCCGTTAAATCTCTTGCGGTATGTTCCATTGGGTAATTTCATTTTATATTGATAGGTTTACATCTTTTGTATTAATAATATAGATATAAAAGGATACCGATCTTAGCTTAGCGCCTAAATTTCGTGCAGAAACGTACTGCACAATCCTACTTTTGGCGTTTTAATCCTGGGTATCAAAAATACTCAAATATTTTTCGTACACTTGACTAAAATTATACAAATAAGGGCAGGTTTGTTGATGCACTTTTACAATGTAGTTATTGTGTCAATATTTACATTCACTGGTAGCTCGATTGGTACCTACATGACATATATCAGATATGTTGTTAACACTATCGCTATTATTTTTTTTTAAAGACTCCTAGTTTCAGATGTAACCTTGCGTAACTCGGAGACATCGGTTTACGCACGTACGTACGTACATATATCGATAACTGATAACTGATAACCTTTAAAATTTTTTTTTTTCGCCAAATAAACATGCGTCTCTGCCTATATATATATGGATTTATAAAGTCTTTATTAGGTTTAGTAAGTATTGGATATAATCATTATCAATATTATCTTCGTTATATTTTTACGTACTAATTAGATTAATTAGATTAACAACGTTTAGCTGTTAACGTTAACGTTTAACATTAATTAAATCTATCGATTTAGCGGAACGTTAACACTAACGCTAAGGGCTTTTAGAAATCAGATGATCACTATCTTATTAGGGAATAGTTTAGGTACATGTTTATGTTATTCGTCATATTTTATATGCACACAAGATTACTTTGTACGTAATTATGTAATACACTATGTTGATACTGTAATTTTTGTTTACAAACTTTTAATATAAAATGAGTACCGCCAAGAGAAAAGGGAACATTCGTTTTTATTGATGATCGACAACACATCGGGCTTTCAATTATGATAAACTAACCTCCGAAATTGTCGTCTTAGTGAAAGCCTGATTTGTTGTCGACCATCAGATAAATAATCAATAAGAACGAATGTTCCCTTTTCCCTTGGCGTCACTTAAATAAAACGACATATTATCGATCGCTGTATAGTATATTAGATTATGTTTTAAAACTATATATATAATATTTAAGCTAATTCGTGATCACGTGACAAACATCATGTGTATATATATTTCGTAAGAATTCAAGTTGATCCGGAATTTTTAAGGTTAGATAATTATTCCGTTCTAATCAAAGTGGAATCCGAACTTCTCCTCCTTACAACATCTATATTCTGATCAATAAGGTAAATGCTCCGTAAAAGTATTGCAAACAAGTGTTTAAAAAAAGCCACAATCTTAAAATTTCAAGTTAAATAGCAATAAATAGCTTTTGTTTTTTATACATAACATTAATGCTTATTTAGAAATAATTTATTATTTTCAAGATGACATTAATTGCTAATATATTAAAAATTATTTTTTCAAAAAGCATACTTAGCTTTTATTTTTGATACTTTTTTTTTAATTAAAAATAATGTTTGTATTTTTGTTTTTTGGCATTTAATTTTTTTTTTTTTATCACCGGATTATTAGTATTTTCTAATTAATTAGTAAAACTCATACTGATTTTAAAATAATATATATTATTTATTGATTCATAAATGATACATGTCGATTCTGAATTAACATAAATCAATAAATGAGATAACCCGAAATGACCCAAATGACAAGCAGTTAGAAAGTCATTTAACGTACGTACGTATGTTAATTAGCATTCTAATACGTTTAACTAATCAGAATTGGCCATCAAATAATTAATTTATATGTAACAGATGAACTCCACCAAATGTAACCCACAACTGAATTAGAGAAATACTGGAAAAAAATATAATCAATGATGAACTACATATATTATATGAAACTTTCAGGATATGTGGATATGTGCAATTTATTATCCCGAAAAATTTAAGCTATGACTATTGATTAGGAAAGTAAATAATGTTTGATAATCCTTTGGTATTATCTGTTGATCAGTAAGATTATTTCATGCGCAATGATTAAAATGACCTTAATGACCTAAATATCCTGGTAATCATTTAAAGATTTGGTACGAAATCCCGAAGAACTAGACCCCGACACTCGAAATCTCGAAAGCTAAATCCTGAAAAGAAAAAATCCGAATAATTATAATCCCGAATAATCATAGTCCCGTAAATACATAATCCCTAATATAATGATCCTGTAATTCGCTGACCCAAATATAATAATTCTGAATATACATAAATGTTACATCATGCACCAGATCATAATGCCGCTACGTAATACCTGCCCTTACCTTAATAACATAGGGTTTCACCCTAACGAAATTCAATATTGAAATTTCGATCTGATGCAAGTTTCAAGTTGACGTACAACATAAATATCATTTTTTATTTATGGTAGTTCTTGTGATTTTATTATTCCAGATTTTTACATTCGTGATGATGCATTTACGAGATTGTGATCAGTCCGGCAAAATATGGACATGGACTATGTCTATATTGTCCATATTTTTCTATTGGACATAAGGCAATTTAGTCCAAATCAACTATGTGAGCTTGCTATTCCAAAATATTCCGGATAGAATAAAAAAAAGGTCGAGGCCAAAATTAGGATAATGTCCGAAATATTCCCATATTTGTTCAAGTCCAAATAAATTTTTATTGGACATAGTCCAAATACCAACACTGATTCGGGATTATAATTATTCGGGGGGTTTTTTTTTTCGGTTAATGAATTGTCGGAATATTGTTTTTTCGAGATTTCAAGTGTCAAGATCTAGTACTATCTGGATTTAGTTCTTCGAGATTTTAAATGACTCCCATCATTTAATGATTTGAGACCAAGTGACTATTCCGATACTTTAAGTTTCTTATTAATAACTAAAATGACCTAAATGATCCCAGTTGGTGATGGGCAACGCGCATGATCCGCGGGATTTTTTTGGATCCCGCGCGGGATACGTAATGTACTGCCGATAAATTTGACCGGCATTCCGAAATATTCCGAAATAAGAGACATTTGAAACATAGTTCTATTATCCCGAGAATCACACGCGTGATGTGCGCTTCCCGCGCGGGATTTTTTGGGGAACGCCCTTAATGTAGCTGCCCGATACGAAAGTATCGGAGCAGCCTTTTGTCTCGAATGTCACGGGTTGATCGACTGCACTTTTAGTAGGTAGACCATTGCACATTTGCGGAAGAGACAGATAACCCCATAGTTGATTTTCTTCGTTTTTTTCTTTGTTTTTTTTTTTTTTTTTTATTTGTAACACCCGTCATGAGAGACAAATTTCATGTGATCGATCAATCGCGAGAAAGTTATCCTATATCTGACAAACAAGGGATGTTAATTCTTGTACGTAACTCAAGATTATCCGGCAGCTTACTATGATAGTGCTTGCCAAATAACTCGAGTTATTTGGCAGTGATTATGTCATCTGCCAAATAACTTCGTTATTTGGCAGCTTACATAATCACTACCAAAAACTCGAGTCGTTTGGCAAGCACAATCGTCGTAAACCACCGGATAATACCGTTATTGTATGCTACGCAGCCAATAACTTGTTTATCTGGCAGTGAATTTAATATGTATCATTTCTGGGCCCCTTCGGGCCCCAGAAGCTGACATATTAAATTTCACAGCCAGATAATGAAATTACTTTCCGTTATTGGCTGCTTCGCATCCAATAACTATATATTCTCAAATGCCCATTTATGGTTTGCCCGAATTTATTGTTTTTTTCTAACAATCATTTTCTTCAAATATGAAAAATGAATACGAGTAACGGTAGAAATCGACTTGGTAAGTTCCTCTCTCTTAGCATTTTCTGTTTAATGACACCAGGTGTAAGATACGCTGCAGTTGAGTGAGACCGTCGGCAGCTAGGCTACGACGTGTAATCGCCTGTGTAGACCTGGTTGTATATCCCAAGGCCTGTAGGATTGGGGTATAGGCATGATGAGACACAAAAACGTTACCAGTTTTTTTTTATATAGGATAAATTTCAAACCCAGTTTTGTAGGGGAGTTCAGGGACCTAATGGTGAAAGTGTTTGAGAATGATATGTTACGACGTTAATACAGATTTCTTGAAAAATCTGACGAGCTTAAATATTTGATGTTATCACCGTGAAGTGTAGAAAAAAGAGTATTGAAACGAGTAAAAAAGCGTGGACGACGGCCATGAATAAAAAGATCTTTTATTGATAAGCAAATCTTGGAATACAGCGGTATTTAAAAATTCCAGGTTGAATAAATTTCTATGGAATCTGTACAATTGGAATCAAAATTATATGTAGTTATATAATAAAATTTATTAACGAAAATTTTTAGATAATTTTATAATAATTATTGCAAATTTTCATTTGAATGAAATTTTGCAAAAGCCAGTATTACGTCTTTACAAACAAAGTTATAGAGCTATTTATTTATTTAAACATGAGTTTTAATATACTATATATATATATATTTTCTTAAAAAAGGCAAAAAGAAAGGAGTTAACTTATTTTCTTTTTTAAAGAAATAGCTCTATAACTTTGTATAGATGTAGTGCTGGTCTTTGCACGAACCGTTAGGGTTGTGCATCAATTTAAAATTTGCAATAATTATTATAAAATTATTACCTATATAAAAATCTTCATTAGTAAATTCTATTATATAACTATATATATATATATATATATATATATATAGTTTTGCATAGTATACCGATCACCATCAAAAATTCAGAAAGAACCAAATTTAAATCCAAGATTCCGGTACTGTATATTGTTAGAGTTAAAATAGGTATTTTACAACTCTATACCATACAATTCAGGTCATTCATCCTATACTGTTCTTCTGTAATCTCGTCCTTCAGATCTTTAATAGTTTCTATTTTCCTAGTTTATAATGATGACCAAGACCGATGATGTTAAATCAAACCATGGTAAGTTTTAGGTTTTTTGAACAATGTGCAATTATAAAAAGTGTTAAGACACACGGCAATATTGATATAAGCGATTTTCTAATTAATATAATGGTTCTACAGTACCCTGAAATCCCGCATTAGTTATAATGCCAATTTTCAAAAATTTATGGGTCAATGGAAAATTCGCAACCGGGGTTAAATCGCCACCCAAAAAAATTTCAGATCATGTGATTTGCATTATTCACACTCAAAAAATCAAATATACTTCGCTTTTACTATTTTTTATGAAAAACTTTATTAATAAGCATCGTATAACTGATATAATTGATATACCGCGATTATGATCTGAGTTTTTTTGGTGGTGACTTTACCCCGGACGCAAAACATTCATTTTTGATACTCCTGCACCTACTTTTTTGATACTGATCGACATGTAGATCCCGGTAAAAATAAAACTTTTTAAAAACTTTGAGCGAAGATATCTCGCTACCTACTTGCTTGAATCTGATAAACCTTTTCGAT
>CAJVPY010002366.1:0-16339 GCA_910591965.1 Dentiscutata erythropus | reverse complement strand
TATATAAAAAAACATAACAAAATTTAAATTTATTAACAAAATTTTAAACTTTATTAATAAAATTTAAATTTATATTAACTTTTTCTACATTTTTATTGGTTAATCATATTACACTACAGCTAAAAAATTGGCATCTATATATAAAATTTGTATACAAAATTTTTTAAAAATTTTGATTAGTCTATCAACTCTATACTAATATAAAAAAGATATTTTTAAAGAAAATATTTTTTTATATAGAAAAAAAACTAATTTAAAAAAAAAAATAAAAAATAAACAAAAAACAAATATAAAAAAACAAAACCAAAATATAAAAAAAAAAAATAATAAAGTTTTAAATTATAGTATTCTTAAGTTTAATATATTGAATAAACATAAAAAAAAAATAATAATAAAGTTTTAAATTATAGTATTCTCAAGTTTAATATATTAAATAGTGCTTCTACAAACTAAACCCAAACTAGATTTTAGTCAAGTCTGAGTTTGGTTTGATTTTTAGACCAGACTTAAACTTTTATATTTAGACTTTTTAGCCAAGTCTGAGTTTTGTTTAGGTCTAGTCCGAAGTCTGCAAAATAGTCTGTATTCAAATATATTTATATATATTTTTGGTGCTAGGCAAGTTAGTAGTTGGGCTGTTAAGCACAAGTATATTTAAAAATTATTTTATATCATATATCTTGCTAATATATAAAACTTGCAGATATATTTGCTTGATTGATTCTGGCTTAATTTTATTAGCCTCCAGAACTTGTTTTTTGATTTCATTATTATCTTTCTGATTTATTTTATTTAACTAACATGTGCTTATTTCAATAATTTCTGTTGCAGCAAATCGTTTTTTTATTCATATATTTTATGGCTAATTTAATATAACAATCTGGTTCTATATATTTAAATCTTTAATTTACTAATAATTATTGATACAAGACAATTATCAAATAGAATTCTATTAAATACTTTTTGTCTTATAAATAAAGTTGATCACCAAAACCTCTAGTGCTATATATGGTAAAATTTTATAAATATTTTCTTTTTTTACTTTTTTAGTAAGTCCAAGAACTGTAATATATATGCTATTTTTCATTGTAAATCTCTATGAATAAATTCTTGTGAATAAATCGAATCAAGATTCAAAGATATATACAGTAGTACAAAATATTTAATTTATTAGAATAAGTGCTAGTATATAAGTTTTGTAGATGTATTTGCTTGATCAATTCTAGTTTAATCTTATTAGCCTCAGAATTTGTTTTTTGATTTTATTATTATCTTTCTAATCTATTTTATCTAACTAATATATATTTATTTCTAGAGTTCCAAACCAGTTTAAAAAATCAAAACTATGATCTGTTGGTTGAAAATTTTTACTAATCGGATATCTACAAATAAAACTGAATCATTAATTAAAACAGTTAACACATATACCCGATTAAACAGTTAGTATAGATATCTAATTAAAATAGGTAATACAAATATCTGATTAAACTAGATAGCACAGGTATCTGATTAAACCGGATAACACAGATACTTAATTGAACTAATTAATCTAAATAATATGAATAACTAGTTAATAATAATCTAATCTGTTGTATAATACAATCGATACTGTCTAAATTACATATACTTTCTAACTATATAAAAAATTTTGGCTTTTAACTATTAACACAAAAATAGTTATAATTTAAATGCATATACTGTCTATATGCATAAAAAAGTCTCTGACGAATAGCATACAATTAGACAGTATTGACTATATATGATTTGAGAAATTTTATTTATTTTTTTTTGTATTATATTTTTGAGTTAAATTTACTAGTAAAATATTGTAACCCAAATCTTTAAGGTATATTGCTAAGATAAATACAATAGTACAAATGTCTTTTTATAAAATTAATAAATAATATATTAGATTACTAATATATCATACTGTATCTAATTTTCAAAATTAGTTCAAATATAATAATAGGTATGAGATCAAGAGCAATATTAATTGAAATACTAATAAATTTTAACTTGATATAATGAAAAAATGTAGCATTATTTTTTGAAACTAATTTCACTAGCTTTTTATATAGAGAATGATCAATTGGTATTTTATAATATATTTGGAATTTTTTTTTTTTAACCTGATAGCTTCATTATAATAAAAATTAAGTGTTAGTATTATATGATTATTAAAAATTAATAGTAAATAAAATGCTTACTTTGCGGCCTTATTTTAGCAACCTACTTTTTGGTTTGTTTTTTAAATATAGAATTTAGATTAAATAAAAGTGTTAATAATTATAAATTAAAACATTCAAATATAAAGTATATAAAATAAAGTGAAAATTCTTACAAGAAACCTGCTAATTCATCTAGCCCAAGGTCTAATATACTTCTATTATCTATTATTGAATTATACAATCATTTGTTATTTCAATTTATTTTGTAACAACAAAACTATATTTTGATTACTACATTAATATATCTGTAAAAAATCTACTAAAAAATCTTATTAATTTTTTCTTTTATTAAATGATTCTTTTCATTTGCAATATCATTCAAAATTTTTTTAACTATATAATTTATACTATTTAAGTACTAGATTAATATAGTTTCATATATTATAGTTATGATATTTCTTTCTAGATTATAAAATAACAAAATAACTATTCAATTTTAACCCAAAAATTACAAGTTATGAATATATAAATTAACTATTGCTTATGTTTATTCATCTGGTCTAAAAATAAAAAAGTATTGCATGTTGCGCTTAAAAAACAACATATATTTAACTATTTCTGGTAGAGTCTATTATGCAATGCTGTAATATGTAATTCTATATCCAAAAACAAGCATTTTAAAGGAACTGATATTGCCAAAACTGATGGATATTTTCGAGCTAGATTTAATAATATGAGATATTTTTTTATATTGTCTTTTCACCATTTTAGTAGATTACATTTTTTTTTTTAATAGTCTCATGCAGATAATGGTCAACCTCAGATTTATTTATAATTTTATCTAATTCTTTGCTATCATATAAGTTTGCTATTAAATCACTAATTACTGTAGGTCTAAAAGCTGCTCTGCTAGAAGATTCAACAAACTTATTTTTTAAAATTTCTTGAGCCAAAGGTCTATAATATTTTGCCTCATTACAAAGTCTTTACACTATACTTATTATATCTTTCTTTATATTAATATCATTAATAAAATTTAAATTTTTTATCTGTGGATCTAAAAATGATGTGATAAGTCCAACTTTTTAAAGAACTTCCTAATATTCTTTGAGAAAGGTAGCTTTAACTAAACAATATAACCCTTTAGTATTAATAGGTGGTACTATTGAGCAATAATCTAAAAAATAAAACAAATTAAATTATTTAAGAAAAATAAAAATTAAATTTGTATTTACTAAAAAAAAAATAACATGAAATTGATTAAAATATAAAAACTATATATTTGTGCAAAAATCTTTAAACTGAGAATTCTTATACTGCTTATAAGTATCTTTTTTGGTTTTTCTATAATTATATATTTATTTTTTACTTTGTAACATATGTAATAGTTGATAAAGTTCTAAAATTATTGATGTTTTAGGTTTATAATCTGTGTCTGATTCATCAGAGTTTTTATCAAAATTTTTATTATTAGTTATTAGTTGACTTTGGTCATCTATATATTCTCTCGATTTAAATAGTAAATCAATATAATCTTTTTTGGTTTGCCTATTAGAAGGTATAAACTTTTTAATAAGCAATTTTATTGTTGAATAAATAACATTAAGTGTAGGATAAGTTGAGTTAGAAAACACAGTAGTAGCATTGTAGAATAGCTTTAGTAATAAGATAAGATTATTCAATAATTGCTATTCATCTATAGTTAGATTTATTAATGCCAAATATGCATTATCAAGTTGATCACACTGTTTTAATTCTGATAGTAGCATAAGAATAAGATAATCAATCACTTTTTGCAATTCTCTGAGTTAAATCCAGACTAGATATAAGAAGTTCTACCTTGTTAATATATCATTAGTTACTTTAAAAATTGTTGAATATTTACACTTTTCTTGCATTTTTGAGTTATTTTATTTGTTTAGAGCTTTGAGTAAAAAAAAAAAATAAGATTTTTTGCTTATTTAATTAATTGCATTACAGGTTTAAGGCCTTTTAATACACTTAACTGAAGTATATAAGCAGAACAAGCTAATTGAATAATATCATTCATTAATCTAATTAACTTTTTAATAGTAGTACCATTATCAGTTGTGATACAAAAAATTCGTCTAGCTAGTTTCTATTTGGTGATAACTTGATTAAGCAAATCTTTAATGTTTTTAGCTATATGAGGTGATAGAAGTAATTCAATTGTTAGTAAAGTCTCTCTTAATACAAAATTTGAGTCCATCCAAGTTGCTATTATTCCAATATACTCTTAATTTACCCTTGAGCTCCATAAATTGGTTGTTAAATTTATAAATGCACTATTTGTATTCATTAAACCAAATAATTGATTCTGGCTCCAATTATAAACTAGATTAATTTTTTTTTTATAGTTAATTCACAGAAGATCTGAAATCTAAATTCAGCATTATTTAAAAGCTAGCAAAAAGCTTGATAGTGTAAAATATACAAAGGTTGACAATCCTCAATAATAAATTTAATTAAGCATTGTATTAGTTTTTTTTGTCAATGTTTAGTAATGATATACATAGCTTTAATGATTGTGCCACTAGTATTTGTTTTTTTAGGATAATTTTTATCGATTTTATGTTTGGTCCAAAGATAGCCAAGCATATTTCTAGTTAAAAAATTATGCAAATATTTGACTATAATATTATTTTATTTACAAAGTTAACAAATATCAAAAAAGTATCTTCTATTTCTTCAGCTTAAAAGTAATCTCATACAATATTGTGATTATTTCAGTTTTTTCTTTTTTTTGATTTTTCATTTATACTAGTAGAAATTTCATTGTTTACAGCTACAGAAGGTTCTACACCCTGGGTGATCTTTTATAAGTTGAATAAAGAATATTATCTTTATGTGTATAGTCAGATATAGTAAGTAAAGATTATAGTATTTTCATCTCTCTTGATTTTAAACAACTTTAAATTAAATAAATTATATTTTTAATTATTTCTTAGTAAATATTGTTGAAATTTAAAAAAAAAATATTCATGCCTGTTAATTTGGCAATTTTGAAACTTGTAAAAATAGGTAAGTTAATTCTTATTCTTATATATACAGTCAATTCCCGCTATAGTCACACTGTCTGGCAGAAACTTAATTTGACTATAGTGAGAAAAACATAATAATAGTCACATCATATAATTATAGTGAGAGTTAATTTTATATTACTTTAAATGATTGGTATATAGTCTCAAGAAAATGTGACTATTTCGGGTGTGACTATAGTGGGAGTTGACTGTATACATGTTATAATTGTTTCAGTTGCTTTTATAGTAGTAATTAAACAATAGACAAAACAATGTCTAGTAGTTAATAGCTTATGGTAAAAAAAAAAGAAAAAACAAGCTAGTAGACTAGTATAACAGTTTGTTTTTAAGAGTTTATAATGAATAAGAGGCACTTTTAAACTATATAGTACTCTAGAGAACAAGAAAGATATGATACATGTTAAAAAATTTTTTTTAAATTCTTTTTAGTCACTTTTTTCATATTTGTTCTTATATTTATAAGAAAAGAAAGATAATACATATTAAAAAAAGTTTTTTAATTTTTTTTAGTCGCTTCTCTTATGCTTGTTCTAAATTTATTAGTAATCTGACATGTTAATATGAGTTATGCATAAACTTTAACTTATCTATTAATGAACTTTATTATTATCACAGTTAAGATTTAATTTGATTAAATTACTGATTATTTATTTAATTGGATACTTCTATTAACCAATTAATCAATTAATTGAATATCCAGTTAATCGATTAATTAATTAATCGAATATTTAGATCAATTGAATATCTATTTATGCTAAATACCCAGGTTAATTAGATATTTATTTATTTAACTAAATATAACAAAAAACTAGTTTAGCAAAAACATAAGCTAGTTAGTTATTTTTTGGTTTGGTTAATAGGTTATTCAGTTATTCAAATAACAGGTTGAAACCCTATATAGAGTATAAGATAGCAAAAAACATCTAATTTTTTTAGAGACATCAAATTTTGAGATTTATATTCAAATCTGATTGGCTAATTTTCATGTAACAAAATTCTAATTAGTTAAAAATTTATATAAACAAATTTTTTATATATTAAATATTAAAATTTTGATTATATATAAACTTTAAGCTCTTATAACTTTTTAAATTTATAATAAAAATAAAAATCTATTTTAACAAAATTGTAGCTTAGACTAAAAGCAACAAATCTGTAAGACAGATTTTTTTAAAAGTTATTTGTTTATAAATTATAAGTATTTTTATATTTTATATATAAAAATTAGATATTTTTTGCTGTCTCATACTGTAGTTGTCTTGAATTAATATACATTCTAATATAGTGCATAGTTTATTGTCATGATAATGATATACAGCATATCACACTTTCTATAAGTGTATTTTGATCAGTTTAATATAATTATTTAATATTATATATATTGTAGATTATTCTCTATAAATGCACTTTTATTCTACAACATACTTTATTAAAAGTTAACTGTATTGAATTTAGAAAATCTTCTCTTATTTTGAAATAATATACATAGAAGTATTTGAAATAATGTATAGATTAATTATATTTTGTGCTTATAATTATGTACTGAATACAATAAACTGATTAATACGAATAAAATTATTCAAAGATTATAAAATAGTAAATAAGTATTTACATTCTTGATTTGTGAACTTGGTTTGTTGTTTTTAATTACAAAATAAAATTAATAATATGAATGATGAAGATATTATGTAGTATAAAGATTAAAGTAAGTAATAATAGATTTATTTAGAATTAGGTTTTGAACAAGGAATAGAGGGTTAGAAATGAGCTTTAGTTAGAAATCAAGTTGGATTTAAGGCTGAAACTAAAAATATAATTAGGCAAATAGAAATAGATTTTAGTTATAAATAGGGTGTTGGAACTGAAAATGCAATTGGGTAATTAGAAATAAGATTTAGTTTAGAGTAAAAATAGAAACAGATTTTTGTTAAAGATAAATTATGTGTAATAAATAAAAGCTTTATTATAATATATATATTAATGGTTTGGATTTACCTGTACTAGATTTAATATTTTGTACTAGATTTAGTATGTCTTGTAATCTAAATAATTTGACAATTTTATAAATTTACTACTTTATTAAATACTATTTTTAAGTATGTTAGAATAGGGACAATTCTATAAAAAACTTTGATAGCTTTAAATAGTTTTTTGGATTTTATAGAATTTTTTTTATTTCTTTAACTTTTAGTTTAGGTCAATTTTTATATAGTAATTACTAGTAACCTTAGTAGATATTTTCATTTATAAAAATTTTTTTTATTAAATAAATTTATCTAAAATTTTAATAAATTATAAAGATAAGTTAGCTAATATCAAATATAAAATTAGCTCTCCAATTAAACTAATATACAAGAAGTAATTTCAATTTAAAGTTTTAACTAGTAAATACTATGTAAATATTTTTTAAATTTATATATAAAAAATGTGTGTGATTTTTTTAAAATTTAAAGTAAAATAACTTATTGTAGACTTATTTAATATCAGAGATTTTTTGTAATTAGAATTAGAAGATAAATTTTTATAACTTTCAATTAAAAATTTAAAAATTTTAATCGATAAAATTTTTTTTACAATAATTTTATTATTAATACAAAAAAAAATATTGCCAAATAATTTTTGAATATTTATCAGATTTTTGTATATAAAAAAAAGTTAAGTTTTAAATTTTTCTGATTTTTTATGAGTTTTGAAAAATGTACTAAATCTAGTACAAAACAGTAAATCCAATCCATTAATAACACAAAAGGTGTATTATACACGAATCTGTATATTTCTTTTGCTTGCTCTGAAGTATTGCACTTTTTATTATGATTGCTTTAAATTCCATTTTAAAAACATCGCCGATTTATTAAAATAATAAATATAAATATTACAAAAGTTGATTTCAAAAAATAATTATCTTCTAATTTCCAATTTATCGTGTCAAAAGTTGTCACCCTAGTGATGTTTTTTTTTTTTAGAGTACCAAGTAATCATCCTTAATGTATTTAGATCGACATGCTTTTGTCGTTGTTTGTTTTAACGGTATATATCCTCAAAAGGTTTGATTAACAGTAACGTTTGTTCCATGGACGCATGCACAAAAATTTGAAATGGGCGCACAGAAATTTGATATTTATTATTTAATTGTGTCCGGCACCACCCCGGCACCTTGAGCCCATGCTTTTGCCAGTGCCTGGCACTTTGTGCCCATGTATCTGGTATTTCACGCCCTTTTGTGTCTATGGTCATAGGCGTGGTATAAGGCATTAGTGCCCGGCCTGATGCCAATGTGCCGGGCACGGGCATTTGCAGAGCCCTACTTACAATAGACTGAATCCATTTTAATATATTAAGCCTGTGACGTTACAATTTATAGTAAAAGCCTGAAGTTTAAATACTGTAGTTGTTAAATATTAAAAAGCAAAGATCATAGCAATGTTTTTTTTTTCTTTTAAAAAGAATTAAATTGTTATTTATTTTAAAAAGAAATGATGATACCTTCGAAGCATATTAGTTCTGAGGAGGAGTATCCTTGAAAATCAAGCGCAATTGTATGTGAAAAAAAAGTAATCTGCAATTAATTGAAAAAATTTATACTATGGAAAATCATTTTATAGACGTACGTACGTCAGCACATATAATTCAGTAAAATCTTGATTTTTGTTAGAGCAATATATACAATTCTGTAAAATCTTGATTTTTGTCAAAGCAATACGTATATACTGTACAATTCTGTTGAAAACTAGATTTTTGTGAACAATGCGTACGATCCTGTAAAAATCCTAGATGCTTTTGTTACCGACCCATCTGTAGAAACGACTGTACTATTTTATATATATAATAAATATATTATTAACGATATCGGTATAGTATACTCAAATACACATACGTACATAAACAATCAAATATGGCAAGAATTAGGTTCACAGAATAAATTAGCGAACCTTTTTTAGATGTAGCACAAGAAATGTAAAAAATCCAAAGAAATTGTTGGCAATTAAATTTTGCATATGAAAATGTCTTCTGCGCACTAACTAAAAGCTTGGGAATTTGGTATTAGCAGAATTCCTTCTAACCTAATTAATAGCGAAATCTGATCCTAATCTTGTAGCAAAAATTTTTGGCGAAATTTCTTAGGTTGGTAACGAAAGTCCTGCATTCAATTATTGTGTTTCAGATAAATAAATATTTAAAAAATTAGTCTGCATTATTTGTCACTCTAACTTATTCAAATCAACAACTTTATCAATACTATCAAAAATGGTCGATATCAATAATTCAGATGTAATGTTCTGGCTTGGCTATTGTAATGAATATGAGATTGGCGTTGAAAAGGATGAGAATAAGGCATTCATTCATTATCGAAAATCTGCAGAAATGAATAGCTCTGGATTTATAAAGTTGGCCATTGTTATAACTAGTGTTCAAAGACAAGCCGGCTTATCACGGCTTGCTGCGGCTTAATGCGGCTTATCATGTGATAAATCCGAATTTATCACCAAGTCATGTGATAATCGCGAAGATATCATGTGATAAATTCGAAGATATCACATGGCTTGGTGATAAGCCGCATTAAGCCGCAGCAAACCGTGATAAGCCGGCTTATCTTTGAACACTAGTTATAATTTAGGAATCGGGGTTGAAATAGATAAGCATAAGGCGTTTATGCATTATTTAAAATCAGCTGAATTAGCTAATTCTATGGGAATTTTTAAGACTGCCATTTGTTACAGGTACAGAATTGGAATAGAAGGTCTAGAAGAAGAAAGATATAAAAAATATGTTAAATGGATTAATAAGTAAATGATTTATTAATTTTTCAATAGCGTATTTGAATTTTACAATTCGAAATTCTTAAAACTATTTTAATTTTTTAGGGAGTAAGTTTAATACCAATTATTCAATTCCAGTATTAAGCACATTATATGGTTCAAAATCATTTTATTCATGATAACTTAGTCCGTAAGCATAAAGAATATTTATTAGTCATGTTTAAAATAAGTTATCAAATTCCATGAATATTTACTATATATTTAATTTCATTCTTATTCGTGTTAATTTAGTTTGTGAGTACAAAAAGGATTTATTAATCTAAGTATTAAAATAAGCTATTCAAGTTCATGAATATTTACTATTTAATTTCGTGTTAATTTAGTTCGTGAGTATAAAGATCTAATCAATTTAGTTATCTTTTTTTGAATCCTGTGAGTCCGTGAATACAACATAGATAGGCACTTTATGTTCGAGTCCCGCGAATTGAAGTGATTACTTTATTGTGATCAAAGGACTCATGAGACTCAAATTATGAAGATCGTCTATCCGATAAGAGCGGTAAACTAAACTATTCATGAAATTTACTATTTCATTATGGTTTGCATTAACTTAGTGAGTGAGTATAAAGGCATTTGTTAACATAAGTATTTAAATACGCCATTCAAGTTTACTACTTAATATATTTAAATTAGCGTGTGAGTATGCAAAAAAAAAACATTTTTTAATAAGTATTTAAATAGGCCAATCAATTCATGAATATTTACTATTAAATTTCATTTATTTACATTAATTTAGTCTGTGAGTATAAAGAACGTTTATTACTTTAAGTACTTAAAATGAGCATCAAGTTATGGAAATTTACTATTTAATTCATTTTATTCGCGTTAATTAAGTTTGTGAGTATAAAGAATATTTATTAATCTAAGTACTTATAATAATTGTAAATAAATCAGATTAAAATGAAATTTGGAGTCTCTATTTAAAATCTATGAAAAAAAAATGCATCAAAAATTTTATTGCGATGCGTAGTTTTCATATTAAAATTAATTATTATTTTATTTTGATCTAATTCAATTCATTTTATTCGAATTTAATTTAGTTGGTGAGTATAAAGAACATTTGTTAATCTTAAGTATTAATAAGCTATTCAAATTCATAAATTTTTATTACTTAATTTCATCTAGATTGTGAGTATAAAGAACGTTTATTTATTGATCTAATAAGTTAAATGAATACGTATTCACTGTTTACCTTCATTTTAGTCGGTCAGTACTGTAACAATAGCATTTATTAATCAAAGGATTTAAAATTTAAAATAAGCTACCTAATTTATAAACATTTGTTATTTAATTTAGGGAGTGAGTATAAGAAATATTTATTAATCGAAATATTTACAAGTTCACCATTAAATTTTATTTTGTTTGCTTAATTTAGTGTGTGAGTATAAAGATTATTTATCAATTTTAAGTACAGTAAATATGCGTATACAAGATCTCAGATCCACCCTCCTTTTTTTTTTACTGATTAATTTTTCTGGTGGAATGTAAGAGACTCAGGCCTTGTACACGCACATTTACGGTACTAAAAATAAGCTATTCAAGTTCATAAATATTTACTGTATTATTTAATTCATGTTATTTTAGCTTGTGAGTGTAATGTACATTCATTAATATAAGTATTTAAAATAAGTTATTTAAAGTTTATAAATATTCATTTTATTTGTGTTAATTTAGTGGGTGAGTATGAAGAATATTTATTTGCCCAAGTCCATGATATTTACTATTTTATTTTATTTTATTCGTGCTAATTTAGAAAGTGAGTATAAAAAATATTTTAAAATAAGCTATTCAGACTACTGTATTTACTATTTAAATTCATTTTATCCCTATTAATTAAGTCCGTGAGTTAAAGAACATTCATTGATTAGATTTAAAGTAAATATTCGAGTTCATGACCCATTTACTATTTAATATTATTTTATTCGCGTTAATTTAGTTTGTGAGTATAACGAACACTTATCTTATTAATCTAAGTATTTAAATAAATTATTCAAGCCCATAATATTTACTATTTGATTTTATTCTAGATTGTAAGTACAAAAACGTTTATGAATTTAAGTAACTAGAATAAGATATTCAAGTTCATGAATCTTTTCTATTTAATTTCATTTTAATTTCAATAATTTAGGAGGTGACTAAGGAATATTTCTTAATATAAGTGATTAAAAAATAAGCCAAATAAATCATAGTAATTACTGTTGAATTTGATTTATTCGCGGTAATTTAGTTCGTAAGTATTAATCAAATATTTAAGGCATTAAAGTTTGTAAATTTTTTTTGCTATTAATTTTATTTCATTCCGCGTTAATTTAGTTCGTAAGTATAAAGTGCATTTATTAATTGAGATATTTAAAATAAGATATTTAAAATAAGATATTCAACTTCATGAATATTTACTACTTAATTTTATTTTATTCGTGTTAATTTAGGAGGTAAGTATAAAGAGCGTTTATTAATCTACGTATTTAAAATAAGCATCCAAGTTCATGAATATTACGCAAATTTAGTGAGTGAGTATAAAGAATATTTATTAATGAGTATTTAAAATAAACAATTCAAGTTCATAATATTTATTTTTATTTGCATTAATCTAGTCCGTGAGTATAAAGAATATTTGTTACTCGAAATATTGAAATAAGCCATTCAAGTTCATAGTTATTTACTGTTCAATTTCATTCTAGATTGTAAGTATAAAGAACTTTTATTAATCTATATTAAAAATAAGATATTCATGAATATTACTATTTAATTTTATTTAATTTAGTTCGTAAGTATAAAGAATTTAAGTATTTAAATAAACTATTCAAGTTCATAAATACCAACATTATTTACATGAAATTAGTGGGTAAGTATTAAGAACATTTATTAATCTAAATACTTAGATAAACTCAAAATTCATCTAATTTAATTTATTTGTGTTAATTTAGGGAGTAAGTTTAATGAACATTTATTAATATATGTATAGTATTGAAATAAGCTATTCAGCTCATGAAACTTACTATTTGCTTTATTTCATTTTTGTTCGTGTTAATTAGCCGGTAAATACAAAACTATTTGCGCTTAAATTTGAGTATGCATAAATAATTATATTATTAATATATAATAAATATAAAGAAACCCTAAATATGGAAAATGCCCACGTTGTAATGAATACAACACGAGTGAAGCATGGTGTCAGATATGTGATCCTGACATAATAATTCGAGGATGGACAAGTGGAATCAAGGAGCTTGACAATTCTGTCAAGGAGTTTCAGCTTAGAACAAAATATTATGAACGCATGATCGAATGGATTCCATTTGATAGAATAAAAAACATTAAAAAAATTGCTGAAGGAGGATTTGGCTCGGTATTTTCTGCAACCTGGTTAGATGGTATACGAAAAATTAATAGTTATTGGGGTAATTATACACGAGCACGTGAGCCATCTAGCACTGTTGCGCTCAAGACCTTATCTAATTCTCAGGAAAATCCTCATGATTTTTTGAAAGAAGTAAGTTGAATCATTATTTATAGTATACAGTCAACACTGGATATTATGAACATCTTTATAGCGAACTCTGGATATAACGAACTCAACATTTTTATAATGTGTTCGGTATAAAAAGAGCTATGACTTTTAAGAAAACATACAGTAGTGATTTTCTATAACAAGCTTTTTTCTCCGGACCATCAGCTTGTTATAGAAAAAGTTGGCTGTAGTTTATTAGACGCATACTAAGCCAATCATTTATATAATTAATAAAGTTTTAAAGTCTCGTGAAGTATGGATTATGGGGTTGTAAGCTTAAGATATATGGATTGACTCAAAACCAAAAAACAAACGAATATTTGATGGTATTTCAATATGCAGATAATGGCAGCCTTCATGAATTTTTAAGAAAAAATTTCAAATATCTCACTTGGGACACTAAATTAAAGCTACTACGAGATATTGTATTTGACTTGCGCAAAATTCATTACACAGGATATATTCATGCAGACTTTCATAGTGGTAATGTTTTGCAAGATAAAGGCATTAGTAAAAGTATGCAATCTTTTATCTCAGATCTAGGGCTGTCGAAGAAATATAACGAAAATGATTCAGAAGGCAGTATTTATGGGGTCGTACCTTATGTCGCCCCAGAGGTTTTATCAGGTCAGAAGTTCACAAAAGCTGCTGATATTTATGGCCTTGGAGTCATTATGTCAGAGGTGTCAACTGGACAAAGACCTTTTGATGGTTATCAATTTGATATTGAACTTGCAGTGTGGATTTACTTTGGACTTCGGCCTGAATTTGCACCTGGAACTCCTGATTGCTATATTAAATTAGCTATGCAATGTATGGATTTTGATCCAGAAAAACGACCTACTGCTCATGATGTTTGGAATCAACTTGAGGAGTGGAATAAATACATGGAAAGTTCAGATGAGGAAAATGAAATTAAAAAGAAATTCTTAGCTGCAGACAGAATAGTCAAAGAATTGCCGATTATCCATCCTGATTTTATGTATACTAGTAAATTTATTAACACTCAAAGAATATCAAGTGTAATTCAAGGTATATATATATATTTAAAAATTATGTTATATTATTTATTTATTTAACCTCAATTTTCTACATTAGCGATTTTGCAGAGTAATCTTATCAATTTTGTCGATTTTCCTACTGGTGTATACTATAATAAACTACAGTATTTACAATACTTATAGTTAAACTAACATATTTTATATTGGAATTTTATATTGAATTAATAACTTTAAAGATACAGATTTATTTTCCATAATTTGTGTCTTTCAATTTTGCTCGATCAATTTTGCTACAGTATGTATGAATGTTCAGTGTTACCATTAGTTGGGGAGCGTCAAATAATAGGATACCAATACGACTTAGGACTATAATCGAATATAGAATATAAAAATAATAGAAATAGCGTTAGATGAGAGAAATAGTTGATACAATTGATACAAGCACTCAACACACATATAACTAAATAAATAAACAAGCACGCAATACGAATATAACAAAATACAATAATCAAACAAAATATACGATATAAAGATATCACTCGGAAGTCTTTCTTATAAAAGAGGAAAGAACCTAAAGGATAAGAAAACCGAATTGAAGGGTCTTCATATACATAAGAGAAACCCGCAGCTATAATTGAACGCGTAGTATGGATTCCCATTTAAAGATTCAAAGAAATTATACCTAAACATAGATATCTTCACCTCATTGAAAAAGGGTCTACAACATCCAACACTTCAAACTTTCCTACACAATCTTAGCTATCAATGATGCGATCAATATCTTGACATTCCCATCAATCCTTCAATATTTTCCCGCAACTTGCATATACTAGAAATAAGGACAACTAACGCTAAGTGTAAATTAGAGCTTGGATCCTGTGGATAACGGTTATCCAATTAGTCTATTTTTCGGATAGTTGCAAATTTTAGATATTCGCTTGTAAATTATCCGGATAAATCCATTGAATTAATCAAAAATATAGTCGATTCCAGATATAATGAATTTTTTATAACAAACAATCTAAATAGAAAATTTTTGTCAATCTGAACGTATTTTTACTATAAGGATGATTATTATAAAAAAAACTAGCCGCAATCAGAATATATGTATTTTATTAATATTATCAATGCATATACATAATAATATAATTCCAAAAAATAATACTAATAAATACAGTATTTTATAACACTATATTTTAAGGAAACATTGCGCTAGTGCAATTGGCATTTCTTTTAAGAAATAGCATGCGTTCAAATAAATCTGCATTTAAACACGTACGTTTTGTAGTCATAAGATTCCCGGCATCACTAAAGAGTCGTTCGCTGGGCTGGGATACATAAGTATTTTTGTGCTATTTTACGTATAAAAATATATCATTTATTCATGCCAAAGCACGTCCGTAATCTGTGACAGGTTAAGCCACTGATTTCAATCACCGTCCGACTATGCCTTAAATCAGGATGAAAAAGCTATTGTAATTTGAAAAGGCTTATTATTACGAAATTGAATATATAAAAAACGATTTGAATATTTAATTTTTTTTGATTTTATAAATTAATTTTTATCTAACATAAAAGTGTGCAAATTAAAAGTTTAAATAGCCCTATCGACTTCTAATAAGGCTTAAAAGAGAACAAATTTTTTATAAAAAAAAATTTTTTTAATATGAAAGGTCCTTTAAATGCCTTGTAGGTCATACAAGTTTGGATATATTTTTAAAAAAAAACTTATAAATCGGAATTAAGAAATGGAAGAGAACGATATTTCCGGCATCACTTC
>CAJVPY010002365.1:0-16339 GCA_910591965.1 Dentiscutata erythropus | reverse complement strand
GAACTAAAACAGCTCTCGAAAACAACATCTATTGAAGAAATAAATGAAATAGGTAGTAAACTACAGAAAAACCCTACCAGGATAGATGAAGTAATATGAAATTATCAAAAAGAATATAATAATGATAATATCCTGAAGAAAGTATTATATGATGAAAGAGGAAACTTTATTGATTATGACAAAATAATGCCAAAATTAATAAGAGCAAATGAAACATTGCAATGTAGATATGATAAAAAGAAAATCAGAAAAATCAGAAAGAAAATTTATTATTGCTATAACCCTGATTGTTACCATATTATTGTAAAAGCAATATTCATATTACCAAAAGGAAATTATATTAACCCACTAGATTTCTACACTGAAACCTTAGATAACATGATTGTTTGCCAACAATGTTATCAAGAATATATGAAACATTTATCATTAAATGATATTAGGTCAGACCAATATAAAAATACAAAATTAGAAAAAGATAATTATAAGGAATATACTATTTGTTCGAAAGGAAATTAGAAACAACACATGACAAATGACAGTGAATACAACTACTTTTGTAACAAAGAAGAGAAAGTAGCTTATGAATTATTTTTTATGCATAGATACAATAGAAACACTACAAATAACATTATAGTACTAAGAAATATACATTATCAGATGTGACGAATATATGAACATGAAACCATGAATGAATCCAAAATCATAAAATTGTTTAATTTCATAACAGACACACCTCAGAATATGTGGAAAGAACCAGATAATGTAGATATCATTAGAAACTTGAAATTAAACAATGTGCACGATTGGTATAATTATCAAAACAACCACAGAATACAGGCAGAAGACCTAATAACCTTATATAATAAAAATGATAATCAAGATAGCAGTAATGATGAAATGAAACTGTTGAAATAATCAATCGGAATACATTTCAACAAGGAGTAGAGAATTCCTTGCAACATTCTGACATGTTCAAAAAAGAAAGAGTCTACCCAACAAATGCAGATAAAACTAACACTATAATGATAAATGAAAGCAAAATGCAAATATGCTCAAATTGCTATTGCGTATATATATCTATGGAACTATTAGGAGGAACATGCCATAATTGTATAAAGGAAATAATGGATAAACTGACAGAAAAAGAAAAAATTATAATAGACATAAAAGAAGAAGAATGGAGAAAGGACATAACCTACAAACCCTGGAGATGGGTATATAATGATGAAACTAAAACTGCTAAAATACAGGAAATACGATGTGAAAACTGTCTCGAAATTTAAGGAACTATTTGAGAAGAAAATTGGAAACCAAACTATGAGTTAGAGTGGCTACAAGACCCAGAAATCAAAAAAACAATAAAATTAAATGAAAAATATGTGATCCATGAAAAAGAAATAAGGATTGTACAACTACCAAATGTTACTATTATTAAACGATGCGATGGATGTAATGAAGAAGCAATAAGGTTAGCCAAAAGAAAAAACTTGAAGAAATCCGTGAAGCCTCTAATTGGAACCATTCACAACCCAATTACCATTTTACCAGACAGAAACCTAGAAGACAAACTAGAAAAATCAGAATTTTATCCTCAAGGACATACGAGCTTGACATACCCTGCAGGATATAGTGAAGAAATATACACACCTGAGTTCATTAAAAATCCACCGTTTAGTATACGTAGATGCCACACTAATGAAGATCTGAATAAAAATATGCAATACCATTGGAATGATGAACAAAGAAACCAAATAAAAGAATTACCAAGTGAAGAGAAACCTAAGGAAACTTTTAATCAAACAATTATTCGGGAAAATAATGAAGAATTTGGGTACCAGACCCAAGAGGAAAAAGATGATGATTCTACTGCCGCTGCATCACTATTACCATCTGAAACTACCGAAGGATTTGAAACCGAAAACAATAATGAAACTGAATTCGTCAAACAAATGAACGAATTAGCCCTAGTGAGCCAAAGAATAATGTTCCTACTTACAGGACAAAACTTCTTAAGGACAATTGCCCTAGAATACGAAAATAGACAATTACAACAAGAAATGAACACCCTGAAAAGAAGATTGGACCAACTTGAAGAAAAATTAAATAAAAGGCAACTTATTAAGGACCCTGATTTTAAAAATATTAAAATGAAAATAGAATTAGAAACTATGAATAAACCATATAAAAAAGATCCTGCAGATCCTGGACGATTTGACAAGACTAAAGATTCTCAATAACCATATTCGGAATAATACCAAACCTTAATTAATACTTCAGATAAACTCTTACGAATAAACCCAAAACACGTGAAACACTAAAGAAACATAGTGAGAAAAAGCTATAAAAACCCGGATAAATTGCCCAAGAAAACAACAACAAATGTTTGGACAATTCAATAATTTCCATAAAGAAACCAAAAGAAATAAGCCAAGAACTACTCTCACTTGTATAAATTGTCAAATTAAAAAAAAACGCTGTGAAAGATATACAGAACAAAAGTGCTTATAGTGTACAAGAAAGAATATAGAGTGTATTTACATACCACAATCTAAAAGAGAACCACCCAAAGGATTTAAAAATAAGAAACCAGAATCCAACCATGGAGAACTAGAAGATAACAATAGTAACAACTGATCGATCAATATCAGTATTCAATATTACCATAACTTGGATGAGTAATATTTATGTAATATTGGCAACATCAGAACAACCATTTGTACAGCTAAACCAAACAATTCAGCTAACTATAATATCCATAGCAATCATAGCAACTATATCGATAATTGCTAATACTATTATACGATATAAAGAAATATCAGTATTAAATGCAAAAAGAAACATTAAAGAAACAAATTAAAAATACTCAAGAAGCATTCAAGGACCAAGACGAATTATTACTTTTAGTAGCTAAACACATAGCAAAAAATTTGCAACTGATACACCTCAGTTGACCAATACTAAAGAAACACTTTGTATTCTAATTGATATCATAATCCAGAACAAATTCAAGAACCTAAAAACTAATAACATTGAATACGCATTGGAAACACTATTAAAGCAACTTAATTAATAGAAACAACTCTTACTCAATTCATAAATAAATTAAGAAACCAATTTACCAAAGCAATTGAAGCAATAACTACTGGAACAGTTACTGAACAAGAATTAGAAGCATTACAAGCTGTCTACCCACCAGTAATAATAAACAATAACCCGCAAGACAGCCTAATATTAATCAACCAAAGAAGAGCACGAGAAAATACTGCAATAGAAGCCTTGAAACGAATTAGAATGAATATAAATTTATTATATCTATTTGAATCAGCCTAATTAAATCTAGCAGCAATTAGAAGAACAAACTTAAATACTGAAATATTAGCATTACTGCAAACCTTAGACTACGTAACAGATAGAACCTACCCATTTTGCTTTGTAGAAAATATTACATTGCAAATTCAAGAAATAAATGAAATATTAGATAGAATAGTATCGTGAAATCATAATAACTACGAGACTTAGTAAAACTTCGAAACATGGGGCAGAATTGTGAATTGTGAATTATGCAAAAATTTCTGAAATTAAACTTATTAGAAATTATTAAATTTACAACAACAATTTATTTTTATAAAAAGAAACCACAAAGAAAACATACTTTTGCACCTCAGGATAATTATCCAAAACGAATAGAATGACCTTTAGAAAACCCCAGATTTAATTATATCTGGAACCTTCAACCAGTACTTAGAAATACCCTTCTAAAAGAAATTGACTCTGACCAAGAAATATTATTTCAAAGATCTACTAACGAAATATTATTTGATATAGACGTAACCTTATCAAATTTAATATCTCATTGTAATCCTACAAGTAACCCAACAATAGGAAATTTATTATGATTATTACAATTTACTAAAGCTCTTGTTAGATTCAATTCGCAAATACCTGCAAACCCACAAGAACGAAAAAGATACACAGAAACTTTAACAGCAACTGTTCAACAATTCGAACAAATACGGGACGTAAATTTAAAACACAATGTACCAGATTTATTAAAAATATATTATATTATCTTATATTTATAGCAGAAGATTTACTAATAGAAGAAGGAGCCGAAACAATTAAGGATGAAGAAAAAGAATTAAAATACTTCGAAAAAATATTTTAATGGAAAATTTGGGATTTACAAAAACTGAAAAGAAACATATTAAAACAAAAGAACAATATAAGCTCAAACTTTTATTCAACTCCCTGAAACATATATATCAGAAGAATAAATTTAAATATGAAGAAAGTAAAAAAGTACAAGAATTGCGGAGAAGAGTCAAGTGGCCGTCAAGAGAAAGAAACTTCCAATTACCAGATTTTGAAATAATAAAAATAAAAGAAAACCCATCAAAACACGGATTATCAACCGAAATAATTAAAACATACCAAGAAAAAGTGTATCTACAACTACACAGGAAAGGAAAGTCGTATACTAACCTACATTTCTTATTTATAATTGAATCATTGGAACTTGAGAAGAAACTTCAAAAAGAAAGATTCAAGAAAAACAAGGTATCAGTAACTCAGAATATAGCATCAGAAGTTTATAAAAATGAAATACAAACTTTTATAGAAAAGAATAAAGAAACTGCAATTCAAGAAATTGAATTGAAACTAGAAGCTCTGGAAGAAATCTTTAAGATCAAATTAGAAGAAATCAAAGAAACTAATAGAACTAATTGAACAGCAAAATAATTACCATATTATATTAAGATATCTAATAGAAAAATTTATTTACCTCAAGAAACAGAAACTACAGAAAATATATCTTGATTGGCGAGACAAGAAAACTCATTACGAAACCCTTTTGACATTTGAAGGATTGAAATCAGGATTTCAACACCTTCTATTGATATTGGAGAAATACGAATTATCTGAAATAAAGCATAAATTTAAAACTGAATTCGATCAAGAATTGGAAATTTCAAAATCCTACAAAAGTCTGTGATATAAGAAGTGGTTGGCATATAACCAATAAATATATTCTGAAATCCAAGAAATTGAAAGAATACGAAATTTACAAGAAACTATATATACGAAAACGAAGCAATATGCCAGAAAATACAAGTTCAAACAAGATACCTGAACATATTAAGAAAAATAGTAGAGACCTCAGCAATAGGAAGCAAACTAAATTATGAAGGATATGAAACCAGATTACCTACTGTTGACCTTCTACTACAGGACAATACCAACCATTTTGATGACGGGATCAGAAAAACTTGTTGAACTTTTGGAACAATGAATTAATATCTACCGAGACTTAACTGATATTAACAATTATCTCAAAACTGAAACTGAAACCAAACAACGAATCAGATTAGAAATCTATAAGGAATTATTTGAAGAATTAGGAAAAGATATAGAAAAACAAATAATTGCGAGAATAACTAAATCATGAATTTATTAAGACACAACTGGACACAGAGATGCCCAGGATGCAACATCCTATATCCATACTACCTCTTTAAAGAATTCAATGGAAACAAAACAGTATTCTTTGACCATTGCAATAATTGTAGAAACCAATTTTATGCAATAACATAAAGAATTTCAAATATTGATCTCCCTACAAGAAGACTGGTACAGGGAATATTGTTTAAGAAAATAAATGGTAAACCATACATATCTCTATCTGAAAGAATTGATCCAGAGAAACCTTACTGGCAACACTTCCAAGGGCCAGGAGGAAAAGGAAACCTTAATGTCAATGGAAACCCATATGAAACAGCTAAAGAAGCATTTTTCAGAGAATGCTTCGAAGAAACCAACTGGGAATTACAAAAAGAAAAATTAATAAACATTTGGGAAGAAACTGCTCTAAGTATATTGGAATGGACGTCGCAAAAGAACTGTCCAATACTTGAAGCAAAATTCAAAATCGAACGAACCATTTTTATATATCCAGTAGATGACTGGATGGAACCTCAACGGGTGGAACCTACCAAAGCCTCAGAATGGCAATGGTATACAATCGAAGAAATGATGACATTACAACTAATCCCTATGTTTGCACAAAATCTAGAATTAATATTCGGAGAAATTAATGCTTATTATGAAGAAGAAGCATTATATGAAAGAAACCCCGGAAAGCAACCATATGATGAAATTGAATCACTTGATGACGAAGAAGATTATAAGAAATCTCTTGATAAGATGACGAACCAAGATTTCGAATCAGTCAATAAGATACCTGAATATGTCACCAGACATGAGATTCTACGGATGGAAAACTACGTAGATAAACTCCAAAAGAAACTTCAAGAAACTAAGGATCGAATCCGCAGAGCTAACAAAATTATAAATGACCATTACAAGACAAAATATCTTGTAATTTTCGAACCAAAGGATAGAACCCACGTGGTCGCATCAATAAAGAAACCAACATTAGCCGAACTGAAGATTCGACCTTACATTTGGAACAAACTCATAAACCGCAACTTTACATATAGAACCGCCAGAATGATAAAAAATAATCAAGAACAATTTCTTATCAAAATAAGAAATCCGAAACAAAATGACTCATCAGGATCAACAGTGACAATCGAATTTTTATATTCACAATACGCTAATCATACATTGATCTAGGAACGACATTTTAAGAAATAAAGCCGAAAGACTTTGGAAACTCAATCTGACCATAAAAGGAGAACCCCGGTGAAATCTATCCGGACAAGTAGATCGATGCTTGAGCCCACAAGCGGCTCATAACATGCGCATGATATCGCATGATATAATTTTTTTGATTTTATATTTTCCCTCCGGAAATATCGGATATTTGTCAAAATTTTTTCCACGACCCTTCTCATCTTTATTTTCATTCATTTTCTTTTCGGAATTTTTCAAAACTTACGCATTCCTATTTCTTAATTTTGCCCGGCATTATACACCTTGGCCTAAATAAATATACTTTAATTTTCCTATATAAAATTTAGATGGGATAAAACCCATCTCTACTCAGAGCACTAAAAAAAAAAATAAATCAATATTTAGGACTTTAGTTGCCCTCAGTAAATAAAATGCCGTTCATTGGTTATGACTATATTTGCGAAGCAATACTTCGCAGTTACTATCCAAAGAATTTTTTCAATTATGTTTTTTATAAACTATAAATGCCAACTAATAAGCGAATCAAAAATATAGCTTTTAACGTAACTTGTATCACTTTGATTTAGCATTAAATTTCCACCTGACAAATTAAGCATCTATTTATTTAAATCATGAATTTTTTTTTCTTCTTTAGGAAACAAGACCCTAAAAACTTCAAACACTCGATTACGATCAATATTACATTGTACGAGTGCAGAAATATAACTAAGGTTAATAATCATATTTTGCTTTTTCTATTTGCTTTAAAATAGATATAAAAAAAGAAAATAATTATACTATTTTTTCAATGATCATCTTTTCCTTGTTCTGTATTTTTAAATTTGTTAAATCTACATTTTCCAATAGGAAATTGTAAGTTCTTGACATTTGGATTTATGTCATTACTGATAAAGGTGTAAGAAAAGTAAAGAGTGAATATCATTTTTTCTCGTAATTAATTATCATCTATCAATTTATATTATTTTTTACGTAAGCTTACAAAATTTAACCTTTCTTGAATCTTGATTTCACTCAAGTTTTTTGTCATGTCGTAGAATCTTAGTCAGTAAGAAATATCAAGCTTCTGAATTATTTAGTATAAATTTAATAAAACAAACATTTTTTAAACAATACTTTATTCTTTAGATATTTCTTCAATTCAGCCAATTCTTCGTAATGAAATCACCAAAGAAGTTTTTGATGTGAATGTTATACTGTTTAAAAAAGTCCTATGATTGATACGATAATATTCCCAGGTATCAATGCTAAACATATTATTTAATAAATTCAAATTATTAAAAAAAAATGATTCAACATCTAAGACCTCTAGTAGACTTCTGCGATGACTACATTTACGAAGTACCCCTGCAATTACTATCCATTGCTTGTAGCAGGATTATAATTTAACTTTTCGTAATATCCTCTATCTTCCAAAAAATTTCAATAGTTTTATTATTAAATGATATGGATTTTTTACTTGGCAATTTCCAAAATTCTGGGCGAATAGATTGGAGCTGGCCGACATTAAGCACTACTAGCCAACCAATTTTATAGTAAATTATCTGATCACTCTACTTAATGGTTTTGTTACGCTAAATACAAATATGCATGCGGCCAGATATGAAAATATGTAACTACATATAATTTTTCGTGTAACCTTAATTAAACATTAAATGTCCGCCGTAACGCTCCAGACGAATTAAAGCAACTATTTTGTTTAAACATGAAACTTTTTTCCTTCTTTAAGAAACAAGACCCTAAACAGCTTTATGAACTTGGTTACAATTATGAACGTGGTATTGGTGTTAAGAAAGACGAAAAGAAGGCTTTTGAATATTTTATGAAAGCAGCTGAGTTAGGAGATTCGGATGCGATGCGAGCTGTTGGTTTATGTTATTATTATGAAATTTGAGTAGAAAGAAATTCCCAAAAATCATTTGAATATATTAAGCGATCGGCTGACTTAAATAGTGCCAATGCAATGTGTAGTGTTGGCAAATGTTATGAAAATGGAAGGGGAGTGATAAAGATTACAATAAAGCATTTGAATATTATGAAAAAGCTACTGATATGGGTGTTCATGTAGCAATGAGTAATGTTGCTCGATGTTATCGTAACGGTATCGGTACAAAAAGAGATATTCAGAAGGCAAATTATTGGTTCACAAAATATAGAAGTTTTCTGAAAACTAATAAATCACCAGATCATATCAATCCTAAACTTAAGAGAATATTAGACGATGAGAGATTTAAATTATCTTGGATTGATTATAATGAGTTCAAAAAAAGGTAAAGGAGGATTCGCAACTGTATATTATGCATGTTGGCACGATAGAATTAATGGTGTGTTGCAGTATGTTGCACTTAAAGTAATTCGTGATTCAAACGAATATGTGCAAGAATTTATCCAGGAATTGAAGAATTTCTGTGAAATTGGCTATGAAAATCCTTCGTTCTTGAATTGTTATGGCGTATCAAGAAATGATCGTGGTGATTATATTATTGTTTTGCAGATTGCAACTGGTTCGTTACGACAAAATCTTGCAAAAGTATCACAATTAGAATGGAAATATAAATTAAATATTTTGTACTGCATAGCTGTGGATCTCGAGTCAATTCATTCTCAGGGACTCGTTCACAGAGATTTACACAGCGGAAACATTTTGCAAGCAGATTTGGACAACGCATATATCTCTGATCTTGGGCTTTCTAAAAAAGAAAAGGAAGGAAATATTTGTGGAATTATGCCATATATAGCACCTGAGGTTTTAATGGGTCAACCGTATACTCAAGCATCAGATATTTACAGTTTTGGGGTTATAGCGACAGAGATTTCAACCGGGCAAAGAGCATTTGATGGAATTCCGTTTAATGGTGATTTGATATCAAAAATTATCGGTGGATCAAGACCTGAATGTTTAGGTCCAGATTGTTATATTGAATTGGCTATTAGATGCATGGATAAGGATTTTGATAAACGACTTACCGCAACAGAAATTATTGAAACAATAACTCGTTGGTTAGATGATATGGATCAGAAAGATGATAATGAAATCAAAAAACAATTTTTGGTAGCTGATAAGATTAAACCGAAACCTAATAAACAAATACATTCTCATGACATATTTACTAGTAAGCAATATGATACGAATAAATTTTCAGAATATATCAGTAAGCCCCTTAATACATAGAAATAGAGTGCAAATTTCAAAATTCTATTTAAATTAGATTATATAAAAAAATGTGAAGCTTATATGTGCTTATGTAGCATGCATTTAAGAAACATTTCTTAGTTAACAAGCTTTCTACAATATATAATTACGATTATATTACAGAAATAAATGTTTTCGTCTTAATTTATAAACTTTAACATAGTATTAGTGTGGTTAATTACTTGAATGGTAAAAACTTTAAATCAATTTTTTGTTTTTTTTTTTGCATTGAAGCTTTGTCGAGTATTATTTAAATCTATATATTTATTCATAAGCTAGAAAACCATATTGAAAATAAATCTAGTATAGGATTTTCTAAGTTACTAATTGTAGCAAAAAAACATTTTTGTCTGCTATTTTTATAAAAATTAAATATATTATTTGGTTTTTTTTTTGTCTTGCAAAAGAATATTTTTAAGTTGTTGAACAATCAAATTACTATAAAAAGATGAATTTTGATAGTGAATTAAAAATACACTAAATATCTTAAAGTGAATTTTTATGATAATGGACTTTTACCTTTAGATTAAATATTGTAAAACTACAATATTTACTTATTTAATTTAACCAAAAATAATTAAAAATGACTTTTTTGAGAATTGATATTAAAACCATCCTTAACTATTATTACCAACACAACTGATCTGAATAAAAAATTTTTAAAAGCTTAGCATAAGCAAAACAAAATACTATTTATTGGTACGTAATAATATTGAAATTCATAAATATTTCATGTTATAGTATAGCTAGATAATAAATTCACTGAATGAAGGGTTTCAGAATAACAGGAGAAACCGTCCAAATATAGATATGATTTTCACTCTCCGTTACACAGATCACTCATTGTATCGACCAGTCAAAATATCACTACGGGATTTGTCAACCAATCAAATTGCGAAATTTACAAAAAGACGAAACCATGGGATTCAAGGGGATTCAAAAAATATGTTGTAAAGCAAAGTGAGAGCTTCATGTTTGTTTAACCATTTTCAATATTCATAGAAAAGATAAGTCAAGTGAGCCTTCCAAAAAAGTATTGTAAAATAATATAAAAAAAATTTTTTATCAATTGTGTAACGATTTTGTGACGTATCAACGGTTCCTCCTGTTTTTCAGAATTTAAAAAAATAGCATATTTTGGAAATAAATGAGAGTTTAAAATTTTTTTTTGTTTGCAAAATTCTGAAAGCTGAAAATTACTGGGAGTGTTTAAAGACGTATTTGGCGAAATAAGTAAAATTTCTTCAGATTAAGTCTTTCAATATTTAAGACTTTAGTAGACTTCTGTAAATAAATTTGATAACTACATTTACGAAGCACCCCTGCAATTACTATCAATTGTTTGTGACAGAATTATAATTTAACTATTCGTGATATCCTCTGTCTTTCCAATAAATTTCAATAAGTTTATTATTCAATGATACAAATTTTTACGGGGCAATCTCCAAAACCATGGGCGAATATATGGCCGACATACCAGGAACGGAGTGATATTGAAAATTTCACGAAGTGTATGGTTATAATGCAAATTAAATGGCGTACGTACGCGAAATCTTGCCGCTTATTGGACAAATGCATATGGCGGAGTAAAGGTGTGAATGCATATTGAGCCTTCACATGTGGTACATTCACATTATTCATGTGACGCTTTATTCTATATTTAGCACGACTTGATCTTCGTACTACTTTTCTATTGTAGTATGGTAGCTTCTCATCGATTTATTTAAAGCCGATATCAAAATATTGCTATACACATGATTGCGATTACAAGTGCCGTAACAAATTATAGTCGAAATTGATTTTTATACATAAATATCAGTGACCCGATGTAAATTTACGTATCTATTTGCTGAATCTTTGGCATTTTCGTTTTTTTTTTTTAGGATTTTTTATTGGGTTGATTAAATGATAATCAATGATCGTCAAATATGATAGCGAAAGAATTTGTTAAGCGTTTCAAATACATATAATCATTGGATTCTATTTGTTTGAATTAAAGGGCGATCCGATTTTCTGAAAAAATTAACCCTGATTAAAATTGGTCGTCATTATAGCTAATGACGGCAAGTTTTACCAACGCCTTTTCAGCTTTCGGAAGCTTGTAGCAGATATCTATTGCAATAATCTGATTAGCCGCGGAACTGCATTTATTAATCCTAATCGATGATTAGATTATCTGGCACTATAGTTGTTAGACGTAGTGATGTAACCCAAACTATTTCGGCACCAAATTATGGTTACGGCAACTTTTGATCGGGATTTGGGCTTTTGCCAAATCCCAAATTCAATCCCAAGTCCCAAATATATTTCCAAATTCCAAACTCATTCCCAAATCCCGATGATGTGATTTTTACTATGATCAACGTAATAAAAAAGTTTATCGCTATGACAAACTACTGTAATTGATTAGTAATGTAAAACCGATAAATTAAATGATATGTTATTTAAATGATTTGAAAAAAAACTTTTTTTAATATTATTTCGAAATGAATTTTGAATCTTCAACAAGCAGTACTACTAACAGTCAGCAGATATATCAATTGATACGAATTCTGATTCTTCGGCAAGTAATATGCCTGACATTCAGCAAATACCAAGCCAAAAAAAAATAGAAAATCAAAAAAAAGGAGGGAATCGAAAAAAACAAGGAAATCGAAAAAAGGGAGGGTGTCCAAAAGATATAGTGTGGGAGTATTTTGCAAAAGGTGTAGCTGCAGACAAATATGGCCATTATGTGCAACTTGCCAATATTGTGGAGAAAACTGGTCAAGAGGAAAACCGAAAATCATCTTGCATTACATTGTGAGAAAGTTCCAAATAATGTTAGTACTATATTTCTTCGTAGAATAGTTGAAAGAGCTGAAAAATCACTAGACAATAGTGATGATGATGATGATATTACTTTGAGTCAAAAAAAAAGAACAAAAAATCATAAAAAATCCAAATACTTATCTAAACCTGTAGAACCAGTTTCTGAGGAACAAAGAAAGCTTATTAATTATATTCTTTTAAAAGCTTTCACTTGTTGTGGTATTCCATGGGCTGTAATTGATAATCCTTTTTTTGTGGATTTGCTTAAAATATTAGAACCTGGTTATAGTCCTCCAAGTCGAAATACTTTATCAGGCCATCTATTAGATGAAGAGCTTGCAACTATTTCAGTGAATATAGATAAATCTCTTACAAATCAGCATTGTTTAACATTATCTCTAGATGGTTGGACCAATCCACCGAATTATTCTTTATATAATTATATTATTTCAATTTCAGATCACAAAGAGTATCTAATTGCTATTCAAAATTATTCTTTGGATTCTCAAACAGGTACTTTTATTGCAAATAAAATTAGTACAATTATAGAAAAAATTGGATCATCAAAATTTGCCACTATAGTAACTGATAATGGATCAAATGTTAGAGTAGCACATCGAATAATTAATGAAACATATCCACATATTATAAATATTCAATGTATAGCACATTGGTTCAATTTAATTTCAAGTGATCTTGTTAATATTCTATCGATTAAAGCTACTTTAGCAAATGCAAGTGTAATAATAAGCTTTTTTAAAAAATCACATCTTGCAAGTCATTTACTTCATGATGGAATAAATGCTATGAATATTCAAGGTGGTGGTTTGAAATTATTTACTAAAATTAGATGGGCTTCAGCATTTGGTACTGCAGATTCATTAATTCAATGCAAACCTGTTTTTGATAAAATTCTTGATGAAAATCGTAATGCAATTACAAATAATACAGTTTACAAGTTATTAAAAGATGAAGATGAAACTTTTTTTAGCATTTGTCGTAGAATAATTGCAATATTTCATCCAATTAAGGAAATAATAACTATATTGGAATCATGATCGGCTAATTTAGCTGATTGTTTTATTAATTTAGTATGATTAGGTGCTACAATTAATAAGTTACCAAATAATAATCCATTTAAGCTAAATGCAATTAATATTTTTAACAAACGATATACAAGTCTTGATATAAATATTTATTTGCTTGCCTATTATCTTCATCTTCAATACCGTGGAAATAGCTTAAAAGGTTTTAAATTTTTTGATCTTTGCAAATATGCATTAGAATTATATTCAAAACAATTAAATAACAAAACAAAGCAACCTCATGATGAACAAGATTGTAATGAATTAATGAATCAGCTTTGTAGATATAAAGCTCAAGATGAGCCTTTTAATTTTCCTTATAATGATATTCATCAAACACCAATGCTATGGTGGTCTATTATTGATGACAATTATTCTCATTTGCAAAAATTTTCAAAGATGATATTTTCAATAACACCTTCACAAGCTTCTTGTGAACGTACTTTTTCAGTTTTAAATGGTTCTATAGTGATAGAAGAATACGACTTCAAACTACAAAGTTAGAAGCTATGGTGAAGATACATTCATAGTATCTCTCAAATATTACTAAAGAACTACATTTTCATGATAATAAACATTCAATTCAAGATCTATATAATGGTGTTCTAGAACAAACTGCATTTGCTAATTGGGAAGATCCTCTTGAGCCAATCTATAAAGATATTAATATTGAATCTCAACAACAAATTATTGAAAAATTAGAAATCGCTGATTTAATTGATTTAAATAATTCTATAATAGTTAAAGACAGTAGAATCGAAGATATTGAAAGCCATAATAATTATATTGAAGGCCATGGAAATTTAAATTTTAATATAGATGATATTATAAATAAAGTTTTAGAAGATACGGGACAACAATATTCAAGCTTTTAAAATAATAATTTCTAATACTTTTGCACATTTTAAATTATATATCTCTCTCTTTGCTTGTATTTCAATTTATATAGAGATTATTATATTTGCATAGTTTCTATCTTCATAGAGTTGATATTTTATTTGAAAACATTTATTAAACTAAATTACATTTTTAAATAAATCAAATAACGCATATACAGTATATAAAGAATGTAAAGCTAATGTTTTTATAATACTTATTTATTAAATAAATTAATTATTGTTGTTATTATTTGTGAATTTTAGTTTAGCAGTCTTGAATTCAGAACATGACTAAGCTACTAAATTTTAAATTATATCATCAATTTGGGACTTGTTTCGGCAAAGTCCCAAATTAAGTTTCGGTAGTTTGGGATTCGGCATGTGACGAAACTATCAGGTTTGGGTGACATCCCTAGTTAGACGAAACCTTTTTTGCTTGGTGACGAAAGACGAAACCTAGCCCCAAAATGACATAACCCCTGATGAAAGACGAAACCCAAATTCCAAATGACGAAACCCTAGTGCTCCCGCTAAAAAAAAAAACCCCCTTGCGCTTTCACTAAAAAAAAAAAAACCGGAATGATGAATCTTTATGATAATAGTGAATCCCTAATTCTCTCGCTAAAAAATTACTACTGAAATTTTTGTTTTGATGAAGCTATCAATAAAATAATAGATATTTAACCCGCCGATAAATTATTAATGAGGCTTTTTATATATATTTAATACTGAAGATGTTTATTGACTTGTGCGTATATTTAGGTTTTAAAAAGCCAATTACAGAAATTATAAATAGCAAATGGGATCTTTGCTAGGAAAATCACCCTTCGGGATTTTCCGATCGGGCTAATTCGGAAAATTTTAGACCAGTGTGAGACTGGAAACGTGACCTAACCGCAGGTACGTGGATGCGTGACCCGGGAATTCCAAATTTGGGTTTGCCACCAGAATTCCGGGGATTTTCGGAATTTCCGAAATTACAAGAATTAGGAAATTTTGGTGAATTTTTGGAATTAGGCGAAAAACAGGAATAAATAATTACAGTAATAAGGGTAATTCTGGGAAAACGGCGCACTCTGTATGTAAAAATAGATAGTGAGTTAGTTATAGATAAAGGCCTTCTGGCCCTTCGAAAAGGGGAGTTAGCTCCAATTCACATAATAATAAAGTACCTAAGTCATATAAAAAAATGCCCTACCAACTACATACATTCTTTTATTAACCACTCGCCCAAATCTAACACGCCTTTTTCGACCCTAAAGTAACCTAGGTTTTGGTTACACGGATCTCCTTTTGATTTAGCGACAGGCTCGCCGTTTCCGGGTCTGACACCAGAATGTCAGTTCTTATTCATTTGTAAACCATCTTTTTACTTTACTGACTCGACAGTTTATTTAATAAACTACCGAATAAATATAGCAAAAGGTGATTTACATATGAATAAGAACTGGCATTCTGGTCTAAACCTTTTCGGATTAGCCCGATCGGAAATCCCGAAGGGTGATTTTCCTAACAAATATCCCAAATAAGCCACTAGCATTTATCTTTAATGCCGAAGATGTTTATTGACTTGATATTTAGGTTTTGAAAAGCCAATTGCAGAAATTTTATAATTGAAAATCTGAAAACAATGTATGTATGTATCTCTTATTAATTTTTACGTATTATCTGTACTAATTTATTAATAAAAAGTCTTTTATTGATTTAGCAGGATATCGATA
>CAJVPY010002364.1:0-16342 GCA_910591965.1 Dentiscutata erythropus | reverse complement strand
GTAGCAAAACTAAGGTTAACTTAGTAGAAAATAAAGTTATAAGATATTTTTAAAATAATTAAGCTGGGAAAATTTGTATACGGATGATAGACGAAAAGAGTTTTTTTTTTTTTATTATGAATATTACTTTAAAATTATATAAAATACAATAAATAAATAAATATATATATGTCTAGTATTCAAAGATAAGCTGGCTTATCATGGCTTGCTGTGGCTTACTACGGCTTATCAAGTGATAAATTCGAATTTATTATATAATAAGCCACAGTAAGCTACAACAAGCCATGATAAGCTGGCTTATTTTTGAACACTATATGTGTCTATATCTATATACTATGTAGTAATTTATAACTTTCTTTTTTAGTATAGTTAATTATCTAACTAAATTTTATTATAATTGTATAAGAATTATATAATGTTTGAAGTGTGATTAGTAATTATTAATTACTTATCTAACTAAACTAGTTGTAAACCCATGCAATAATGCACAGGACTAAACTTATAAAATTTTTAAATATAATTTTAAAATAAAATAAATATATTAAAACTTTTATAATTATTAAGCTATAAACCCATGTGATATATGAAAAGATTTAATATAAAATAAAATAAAATTTAAATCTAAAGCAATTAATTTAAATAATTTTATCTTTAATATAGATTATAATTTGGTTTTGCTTAATTTTAATTTAATTGATGATCCTCCAGTCAACTGAAGTATAATCTTAGTAAAATGTAACTCAGATTACTATATAAATTTACTATAGTGCAAATATGGTATTCGCCCAAGATAAACTTTTTTTTATACTAAGTTAATTACTTTTTTTGCTTAAGAGACTTTTGTAAAGCTTGTCAAGACATATCTAATAGTAGTTAGAGCATCAAAATCAGCCTAGTGAGTACTGAGATATTTTTTAAAAACCTCTCTTTTACTATAAACTTCTTTGCAAACAATAGTCAAACAATAGTATTGTTTGCAAAGAAGTTTACATAGTAAAAGAGAGGTTTTTTAAAGATATCTCAATACTCACTAGACTGATTTTGACGCTTTAACCACTATTAGATGCATTTTGACAAGCTTTACAAAAGTCTCTTAACCAAAAAAAGTAATTAACTTAGTATAAAAAAAGTTTACTTTGGGTGAATGCCATATTCCCACTTTATTGTTCGAAGAACATTATGGGAGAGTCATAGTGACCTAGTTGTGTGTATGTCTGCAAATTAAGAGTTTTGATTAGTTGATTGATAAAAACAATATTTGCTCTGAAAATACCCATTGTCAGACTGATTTATGATAAGTCCTTCGAACCTTAAATGGTTTCCATTTATCTAGTACAGTAATCTGAGTTATATTTTACTAAGATTATGCTTCAGTTGACTGGAAGATCATCAATTAATTTATTAAAACTAAAAATTTATAGTTTCTTAAATATTTTAGATTCTAGTAATTAGAATTAAATAAACTCCTTTTTATTAGATGTGCTTTACTGAAAGCTTTTATTTAAAAAAAATTTATCCAAATTAAACTGCTAGTTGTCAAAATAATTACAAAAATCTACCTTTTGTATATTTAGATCTCAAAGTAGATTACATTGAACCCAAAGTAGGTTTAATTATAGTTTCTTTAAGTTTATACAAGAAGTTATTAAATAAAAGTATCTTCAAGCTCTAAGTAAAGTTGTAGAAGAGATAATTCTGAGTCAAATGGTAGTTAGATTATCAAAATCAGGCCAGTAGTTATTGAGATATATGAGATTAAAGATCTAAATATAAGGATTAACAAAATCAATACTTTGTATAACTGTGACTTTGCTGATCCTTATATTTGCGCCTTTAATCCAAGATATCTCAAGAACCACTGGGCCTATTTTGATGATCTAACTCTATTTGACTCAGAATTATCTCCTCTACAACTTTATTTAAGTTTTAAAGATATTTTTACTTAAGGGTAGATGAACGTAGATCATTTTTTATATAAACTCATGCACAAATTTTTTTTGTATAATATATATGAAAACCAATTATTACATGTAGTTCTAGAAATTTCTTTTTTTTTTTTTTTTAATGTTAAAGGTAAGACTATGCTCTTATCTTTATTAAACTTAATAAAAACATTTTACATAATTGAAAAAAGTTTTATATTTTAAGTCTAGTACTAAGAATAAAAACTCAGACTAACTAGAAATGTCAGAAGACATGGCTAGTTTTTTTATCTGCAATCTAAACCTACCAAAGTGGCCAAGGCTCATCTAGATTTGAGATAGATTAAAAATATATGAAGGGTGTGTGCAGAATTAAATCCAGTTGGGATACCAGAATGATAGTTTTTTTTTTTTTTTTTTTTATAAATTCGGCAGTCATGCCAAAACTTTATTAGATCCTAACATAATCGGCTTCACCTCATGCGATTTCTCAAACTAAAACACTAGCTTTAGCATCTAACTTACAAATTTTGACTAACCCAGTTATTAATTAACATCTATATTCAACCTGCTATAGCCGATTTTGTCTACGCATTTATCCCTTCTGCAATCGAAGTAGATAGGTACATCATCAACTAGGATCAGCCGCCTGTCATGACTGCTAATTTCTTTAAGACCCTCCTCTTTTTAATATCCCAGCAAGAGGATTCCATAATCCTTGCCTCAAGAATGACAAGTATACTAAAAAAAACTAAACTAAAAAGAGGATAGTAAAAAAAAGTAGAAAATCTACAAAACCTACACATAAGCCAAATACAAAAAAAAAGAAAATATAAAATGATAAAAAAAAGAGAAAAGCAAAAAGAAAAAAGCAAAAAACCATGAAAGTACCGGATACACCAAGTGCTTGGGGAAACACTAGTTTTATTTAAAATTATTTAATACTCTGCAAAACAATCACTATTTTTGCTTTACTTCGATATTAAAATAGTTCTTGTTATGTGGGAATATGAAATTTTTCTTATTTACCCATTGATAAAAACCAAGCGGTTGACTTTTTTGTTTACATTTTCCTCATCATGTGTCCTTAGTCAGTTGCCAGATATGGATCCCTGTGATTCTCAAACTTCGTCCCGATATAGTAGTGTAAACAAATATTGATCTTTTACTAAGATACGCCGAATTTCCCACTTTTTGAAAAAATTTTTGAGAAAAACACCAAAAACCCCGGCAGGAATATGGAAAGAGGTTTTTGAGATCAGGTACTTCAAATTTTTAAAGAGTGTATTAAAGAACTCATTTGTTGTTCCCCTTTTCTTTATTGTCTCTTAGTTGCTTCATCGGCAAAGACCACTTATTCTTCAAGTCCGTCGACACCAAAATTTTGTATACAAGAGCACCACTTACCAGTTATCTTGTTCTAACGCTTCTGGTTTGCATGCCAAATATGTCAAAGGAGTTTCTAGGAGAAGAAAGAACCTGGTTGGACCTTTGCAAAAGCCGCCCAATAGTCGCGTCTACTACTCCAACAAAATTTTTGCTCTTTTTTTGGTGTAAAAATTTGGTACGAGTGATCGTTAGGAAGAGTTCTACTTTTGTTTTGTACCAGGATGATAGTTTAGAGAGAGGTGTTTGTGAATTAATATTAGAGTTAGTTATTATAGAGGCTATATTAGTTATAGAATTAGATAATGATGAAGTTGCTTGTAATTGTATAAGTTGAGGTTGGGGTCTAGAAGCACAGTAGAGAATCCATATGTTTGTGTATAATTGTTTGTTGATATAAAGAAGTAGTTGTATAGTAATTGATTTAGCTATTTAATTTAAAATAGTATATTCTTGAATTGTATATATTAATATCTAGTGGGACAAGTACGGTGAGTATATAAAAGATTAAAGGTTTGTCAGAAAAGTTGTGTGTTTGGAGGCTATCAGGATTAGAAATTTGGTTGTGCAATTGACGAATTTGGGCCGGAGATTTGGAGTTTGTTAGAAGTTAGAATTGTTTGTATAGAGTTTTGAATAAGATAGTGTAGGGGGTTTAGAGAAGGGCAGATTGCCCAGTATAGTGTAGTGCTTGTTTGTTGACAATTGTGACAAAATTGAAAACTTTTTGGTTGTTGTTAAGATAAAGCCAAGTTGTATCCCAGTTGATATGCTGGGAAATTTGTATCCATGGTTGAAAATAGTTTTGGGAGAACCAAATAGCGAAAATACTTGCATGGCATATTGTTTGAATACTACGACAAGTAAGAAGTTCAAAAGGTTAGCTGTCTATAAAAGAGATATATAAGGAATTGTAGATATTACTAGGCTTGAATATAAGATGTAATGTATTGAGATGGTCATGAGTTAGTTGATCAGCTTTATTATTAAATATATCATTCTGGTGTGCTTTAACTTTGTGGAAAGTAACTTTTAAGTTATAGGATTTAATAAGGTTGAGAAGCATATTCCACATAGACCAGTATGGAGTGTTTGAGAGCTTGGTATTGGTTGTTTGCTGAGTTAAATTATTGTGCTTAGAGATTACAGATTGGAAGTCTGTAAAGATATGAATATCACAGTTTCTGGATGTGGCGCATATAGCAAATAGTATTGCGAATAGTTTAGCTTTGAATGAACATAGCTATAATAAAATTTGAGCATGGAATATTTAAAGAATATTATTGTTATCAACTTATAACTATCCAATACCCATTGAGTATTGAAGATTGTCAGAGCTAATAGCAGAACTATCTGTATAGAAAGTAAAATTAGCAGAGTACAAGTTATAGTTAGCAATTAGTTGGAGAGAATTGAGAGCAGGGCTATTAGCAAATATAGGAGAGATTTGGGAGACTTGAATTATGAGGTCAGGTGGTAAAGGAATCTGGGTAGTGTTATTAAGTATATAAGGTCAAGTGGGTTTGCATTGAAGTTAATAGATTTGTTAGAGTCAAGTCTGCCTAAAAATTTGGTAGCTTGACTAGTTGGAATCAAGATGGTGTATTTATTATTGATAAGGTTGGAGTTAAGAGAGCAATTAGAGCATTGTCTTGTAGTTATATTAGAGACAGGATATAATGATGAGTAGGAAGGTATTATATTGCGAAGCCAGTAATTGATAAGTGTGTGTTCAGAGTTAGTAGATTGACGATGAGCTTTGCCAATCATAATTTAGTTATTAAATAGAGTAATAAGCCAGGGTTTGGAATGTTTGTAGAAGTGACCAGTATTATAGCTATAGTAGTTTGTTGGTGAAAGGTTAAATTGTATAGTGATGACATGATCATATAAAGAGTTAGTAATAGAGTTTTCAAGAAATTT
This sequence comes from Dentiscutata erythropus, assembly GCA_910591965.1. Classification (NCBI taxonomy): domain Eukaryota; kingdom Fungi; phylum Glomeromycota; class Glomeromycetes; order Diversisporales; family Gigasporaceae; genus Dentiscutata; species Dentiscutata erythropus. The sequence continues at coordinate 11,111 of CAJVPY010002364.1, read as the reverse complement.
AAACCATAAAGGAATTTTTTTCTTAGGGAGTTATTAAGTCTTGGTAAAATGTGTTTCCAATCAAGAAAGCAGGAATTATCAGAAGTTGTGATTTGATCAAGAAATAAAATATGATGATGTCGTAGTTGTTTTTTGAAGATAGAATATTGGGGGTGTAGTGACAGAATTGATTCAAGAGTAACTGATCCTTCTTGAATAGTTGAAGGTATAGGTGTATTAAGATTTGGATTAATTGTTCAGTTCAGGTGCTTGAGGAGTTGTATAATTTTGAAGTTGGTAGTATGCCGGTTAGAGCTATCAATTAGAGAGTTGGGGTAAGATAGGATACTAGTCAAAGACCAGAGATTATTTTGGAGTTGTTGAATTCTAATTTGAGTAGAAATTCCAAGAAGAGAAGTATTGTTGAGACATTTGATGAAGTTGGGAATATAGTATTGAAGTTGAATATTCCAAATGTTTTTAATATTGTAAATATAAAGGTGAAGAAGAATGCTAGTAGGGATAGTGCAACAAAGTTTTGCCTTGTGTTTAGCAAGGTTAATGTATTGCTTAAAGATTTTGTCACATGTTGATTAATTTAAAACAATGTTGTGAAGTCTATATTCTATAGTAGGGATAATAACTGTATTGATAATATAACAAGCTTGAGTATTTGTTATTTATTTAGTACTAGCAATTCTAACTAGCAAGAAAGATTCAGAAAGAATAAGTTGAGATTGTTTAATGTATTTGTTATCAAGAGTGAACCAGCAGCCAAGAAACTTGAAATGCTGATAGGCAGGCCAAAGTGGAAGTGTTTCATTGTTAAAAGAAATTGGACAATAGGTATTAGGTTTAGCATTGAATGATAGAATTGATTTAGTTGAATTGACTTTAATGTTGGCCATATTATAAAAAGATTCTGCTATAAGCAAAATATTGGTTAATTCTTCTTGGCTAGATGCAATCCAGAAAGTGTCAACCATATGAGGTGTCTCATATTAAAAGAGCTCATTTTGCAATTTTTTGAAAAATGAGTTTTTATTAGATTTATATAAATTTTGACACGATTAACATTTTTTAATTATAAATAAAGGTTGATTTGCATAATGAAAAATAGAGATAATGTAAAAGAAAAAATTTCACGAGGTTGCTAAGGCTAAGCATATCACGGGACCACCTGATAGTTACCCATTACCTTTAACCAATCAAAATCATAAAATTTGATTAATACCAGATCAGTCCAAAAATCAAAACAAATAATTAAACTCAATTATCTCAAAATTGTTTATATTGCAAAATGGGCCCTTTTAATATGAGGCTCCCCATATAGGCCAAAACAGAGCAGTTGGTTTCAAGATTGCTAGTAGTAGAATTTTAAGATTAGTAGTTCACAAAGTTGAAATTGAGTATCCAGATAAGGTTGAATGTATATAAGTAATAAGTGGGTCATAGTATATTCGCCACAACAGAGGAGTAATAGTCTTTTCTTGGTCAATACTATTTTGAATCTGGTATGACTTCATTTTGACGATTATTAAGTAGGTCCATAAGGATATTAATAATGGGTTGAGGAAGAGAAAGGCAATAGAGAGCATGCCGGAAAAGATCAAAATTAACAGAGTCATAGGCTTTGCTCATGTCCTGAGATAATAACTATAACTCTTTATAGTTGTAGTTAGCGTCTTTGATGAGGTTTTTCAGAATGTGGATAGGAATAAATATGCTGTTGCCTGGTAGTGATATATAATTAAAGGGTGAAAGAATTGGGTATATAGAAAAGACTTTGTTTAGTCAGTTAGTAAGAATCTTAGTATATATTTTTCTAATATGTTCAATTAGGCTAATAGGCTGAGTAAGGTTTAAGTTCCCATCGAATACATTGTTCTTAGGTATAGGGTAGATTCTGTCATGTTTCCATGACTAAGATACAGTATTAAGAGATAAGCAGTGGTTGAAGAGTGCAATAAGAGTGGTAATGCAATGATGGCTAAGATGTTTAATCATTTCATAGCTAATGTCTGTAGGTCTGCAAGTCTTGCCATAAGGAAATTTAAAAATGATTTGTAGAACTTCATCTTCTGTTATAGAAATGGTAAGTGGTGTATACCAGTTAGGGTTAATATGAGAGCGAGAGTTGTAGTGTTGTTGCCAAAAGTTGTCAAAGAGATTTAAGTTAATAGGTTTGTAAGCTGTCCAGTTAGAAAAATGTGCTTGAATATGTTGTTTAATTTGAGAATAATTAGTAATAAGTTGGTTGGATAGTTTAATGTTAGTAAAATGAACAGATGGCTAGTATCGGTCAAGTATACTGTTAATTGCTTGGATAGGCTTAGAAACAAGTATTTCATATCTTCTTTCTGAAGCTTGGTTGATTTGCTATTTAAGACGGAGTGAATATTTGAGATGGTATGCATAATATACTTGTTTTCAAGTACTGTAAGCATGTTGTAACCATGGTTGAACAGTATCATGATCAAGTGAGGATAGTGGTTGAAGGTTACACTTTGAGTAATTATTGATTGTGAGAATATGAAAATTGATATTTGGGAGATAGAGCTGAGAGTAATTGTTGTTAACAATGCTGTTGAAAGTTTTGATAAGATGGCCAAGTTTTTTAAGTTCAATGTGAAGTGCAATACATTGTGGACTGTATTTGTGATTGTAGCTATATTTACGAGAGACTTTGTTAGGGATTGTTTTAATTGCTGCATGTGTAATATAGTGCTGGATTTTTTCCATGTTGTATCAATGCTTTTGTTAGAATCTATAGTAATTGGAACATGGCTTCAAACCATTAGTTATGTAATGAGCTCTGAGAACTTGAGCCATTGATTACAAAAGGTTGCCTTGTAATTAAATATTCTACAACTAATGTTGGTATGAAGTTGAGATAGTTTGCTATAGGTATTAGAGAATGTCCAAGAAGTGGTAAGAATTAAGTGGTCGCTAAGAGTACAAGTTTTGCTATTGTCAAGATTATAAGAGAGAAGAAATTGTATATTGAAAGTATTAGTCTAAATATAATCAATTCTGCTAGATTTGTTATTGTTAGACCAGGTAAAATGTGTGTTGTTAAAATGAGCACCAATGTCAAACATGTTAGAGCAGTGTAAAAAGTTAATGGGTTTAAAATTAGAAGAAGAACTAAACTCACTGTTATGGGTATTAAAGTCTCCCAAAATAATGGGTTGTAAGTTACATTGTTGGGCCTGTAATATCCAATTAATGACTGTGTTTTGGGTAAGGTTATATCTGGTAAAGTCAGTTGATGAAAGATAAACAGAGAATATATGAAGTTTGATGTTGCTTTTAAAGAAAAGATCTAATGCAATAGCTCTATCAGAGTATGTAAGGTAGCTATGAATATGAGGCTTAAGATGATTACAAATCATAATAGCTGCTTCATCCATAGAACTGTCAGAATTGGACTAGTAATATGTATAAAGATTGTTGTTACAAAAAGAAAGTTTGGTTTGTTTGCAATTTTAGTCTCAGTAATACTAGCAATTAAAATTTCATGGTTTATGCAGTAATCCTGCCAGATTTGTCTTTTAGAGGCTACATTAAAGCCTCTAACATTATAGATAGCGATGGTAAAATGTAGGTCACATGAGTCAGATTGTTTAGATTGTATAGATGAATTGTTAAGATTTAAATTTGTATTAGAAGAGTCATAAACATATGATTTGAGAGGAATTAAGAGATTAAGATAGATAGTATTGAGGTAAGGTACGATAACGTGATCTGGTAAAGGGCAAGGTTCTTCTGGTGAATAGATATGCACTTCACTATAGTCAGTTTTGACAGATATGACAAGTCATTCATAGAGTTTGTCCCACAAACCAATTGTAAGTAGATGTAAAAAGAAGGAATTAAGTGTTTTGGAAGCGTAAATTGAAGGAGAGTTTATGGATAAAAGGAATTGGTTAAAGCAGATAAATAGATCATAAGGTGTTGAGGGCATTGTAATATGGACCTAATGAATGTTTCTACATTGTCGTTTGCTGTATATCCAGCTCTCACAGTTTCGCAAGAATTAGAGATACTCTGGTTAAGTATTAAAATACTGTCCTTATCAAATTCTTCCAGATAGGTTCTAGAAATTTCTATAATATCAAATAATACAAAACTTTTAAAACTTTTATTAATATTATCTCTACAAGTTCTTGACCAAATTCGATAAAAATTTTTTATTTAAATTCTATGAATTCATAGAATTAAAATAAAAAAATTTTCATCGAATTTAGTTAAGAACTCATAGAGATATCTTCAATGAAAATTTCTGTAAACAATTTCGGCATAGCTTCTTTGTAATACGTATACATTTTTGGAAATGAAAAAAATTTTCATCAAAGATATCTCTACGTGTTTTTGACCAAATTCAATGAAAATTGATTTATTTAAATTCTATGGATTTATAGAATTAAAATAAAAAAATTTTTATCGAATTTGATTAAGGACTCATAGAGATATTTTCGATGAAGTTCATGTAAACAATTTCAGTGCAGCTTCTTTGTAATATACGTTTTTGGAAATGAAAAAAACTTTCATCAAAGATATCTCTACAAGTTCTTGACCAAATTCAATGAAAATTTTTTATTTAAATTTTATGAATTTATAGAATTAAAATAAAAAAATTTTCATCAAATTTGATCAAGAACTCATAGAGATATCTTCGATAAAAGTTTATATAAACAATTTTGGCACTGCTTCTTTGTAATATACATTTTGGAAATGAAAAAAAATTTCATCAAAGTTATCTCTATGAGTTCTTGACCAAATTTAATGAAAAGTTTTTTATTTAAATTCTATATAGATTTATAGAATTAAAATAAAAAAATTTTTATTGAATTTGGTCAAGAAATCATAGAGATATCTTTGATGAAAGTTCAGCTAAACAATTTTGGCACAGCTTCTTTGTAATATACATTTTTGGAAATGAAAAAAAGCTTTCATCAAAGATATTTCTACGAGTTCTTGACCAAATTCGATAAAAAGTTTTTTATTTAAATTCTATAGATTCTTAGAATTAAAATAAAAAAAATTTCATCAAATTTGATCAAGAACTCATAGAGATATCTTCGATAAAAGTTCTTGTAAACAATTTTGGCGCAGCTTCTTTGTTATATACATCTTTAGAAGCAGAAAACTTTCATCAAAGATATCTCTGTGAGTTCGTATCCAAATTCAATGAAAAGTTTTTTATTTTAATTGTACAGGTCTTTAGAATTAAAATAAAAAAATTTTCATTGAATTAATCAAGAACTCGCAGAGATATCTTTGTTGAAAGTTCTTATAAACGATTTTGGCGCAGCTTTGTAATTTATGTTTTTGGAAATGAAAAAAAAAACTTTATTAAAGTTATCTCTACAAGTTCTTGACCAAATTCGATGAAAATTTTTTTATTTAAATTATATGGATTATTAGAATTAAAATAAAAAACATTTCATCGAATTTGGTCAAGAACTCATAGAGATATCTTTGATAAAAGTTCCTGTAAGCAATTTTGGTGCAGCTTTTTTGTTATATACGTTTTTAGAAGTAGAAATCTTTCATTAAAGATATCTCTGCAAGTTCTTGACCAAATCTAATGAAAATTGTTTTATCTTAATTCTAAAGATCTGTAGAAGTAATATAAAAAAATTTCTATTAAATTTAGTCAAAACACATAGAGATATCTTCAATGAAAGTTTTTTTAAACAATTTTAATGTAGCTTCTTTGTGATTATGTTTTTGGAAATGAAAAAATCTTGCATCAAATATATCTCAATGAGTTCTTGGTCAAATTCAATGAAAAGTTTTTTATTTAAATTTTATAGATTAGTAGAATTAAAGTAAAAAAATTTTCATCGAATTTGGGCAAGAACTCATAGAGATACCTTCAATAAAAGTTCTTGTAAACAATTTTGGTGCAGCTTCTTTGTTATATACGTTTTTTAAAGCAGAAAATTTCATCAAAACTATCTTTGCGAGTTCTTATCCAAATTCAATGAATTTTTTTTTATTTTAATTATACAGGTCTTTAGAATTAAAATAAAAAAATTTTCATTGAATTTAGTCAAGAACTCACAGAGATATCTTTGATGAAAGTTCTTGTAAACAATTTTGGTCCAGCTTCTTTGTGATTTATGTTTTTGGATATAAAAAAAAACTTTTATCAAAGTTATCTCTACGTGTTCTTGACTAAATTCGATGAATTTTTTTTTTTAAAATTCTGTGGATTCTTAGAATTAAAATAAAAAAATTTTCATCGAATTTGGTCAAGAACCCGTAGAGATATCTTTAATGAAAGTTCCTGTAAGCAATTTCGGCGCAGCTTTTTTGTTATATACGTTTTTAGAAGTAGAAATTTTTTATTGAAGATATCTCTGCAAGTTCTTGACCAAATTCGATGAAACTTTTTTATTTTAATTCTATGAATCCATAGAATTTAAATAAAAAAATTTTTCATCAAATTTGGTCAGGAACTCATAGAGATAATATAAAAAAAAGATTTAAAATTTAAAAAATTTAAATTGTTTCTAGAAAATGGATAGAACAAACTTCCTGGTTGTGTAACCTAGACAAATTTTGATCAATCTAAGAAGAATTAATAATATATGCAAGTATGTTTTTTTAAATAATACAGAGGTTCAAATTATTCTAATTAGAATTAGAAGGGTCTAATCTATCTACTCTAAAACTTTTATGAAAATCAGTTATATTTTTAAAAACTTTTATATGTAACATGTGTTCAATTTTTGTATAATATTTTTTTGGTTGATCTACTTATATAAGAAATGATCTACATTCACCCTATCCTTAATAACTTTTTGTATAAATTTAAAGAATTTATTGACAAATCAGAATAACAAATTTAATGTTATACAATTATTATTTATATTAGTAATCTAAACATTACCATTACATACATATTTTTTTAGTATATAGTTATAGATTAGTATTGTTACATTGAAAACAAGTAGTTAAGAGGATCTCTAAATTAGTGAAAAAGAAATATAGTATAAATGTATTGGTATAAAAATTAAAAAAATAAAAATTGTAATATGTTTAATATTTATCTTTGGGTTAAAAAAGTTCGAAACGATCGTAATAATGTGTATATGTGATGCATATAATGTGTGTTAAACAATTAGTTAAAAAAGTTCAATTATACAATAATCAGTAATACAAAATAGTTTACCAAAGTAAGATTAATAGCGCATAAAAAATGATATAAAAGTATGCAATTAATATAGGAGTCAAATCATATGATTGACTTATAATATAATAATATAAGTCAAATATGACTATATAAGCAAAGCCAAATTAATAAATTCAATAGCTTTTTCTTTAAATAAATAATGCTTATCTATAATTTAAAACATGAAACATGTCCCATCTGAATGAGTTCTAATTAATAACTATAGTTACTAATATAACTACAATAATATATAATATTTGAAATATAGTTAGATAGAAGTTTATAGGCACTGACTACTTAAGTTAGCAGTATAATGAATCAACTAGCTTTTTTTTTTAGTACACTTAAATATCTAACTAAATTAATATTGTAATTGTAATTGTTAAAATTATATAATTGAAGTATGAATAGTAAGAGTATATAAGCAAGTGGGCAGTGTAATAAATTAATTTTAACTAAATTAGCATTGTGATTGTTAAAAATTATATAATGGAGACATAAATAGTAAGGTTTATAAGCACTGACCACTCAAATTAGTAGTATAATAAATTAATTTATAACTAAATTAGTATCTTGATTGTTAAAATCTACTCCAGTATAACTATCAAAAAAACTGGGCATGTGATTATTGTGGCTAATATTGTCGATCTTTTGTTTCGTTACTAATATGTATCATTATTTGTAATCTATATGTAATTGTTATGTTCGACATTAATTTATTTTACTATCATTATTTGTAATCTATATGTAATTGATATGTTTGAAATCGAACATAATAATTACATATAGATTACAAATAATGATACATATTAGTAACAAAACAAAAGATTGACAATATTAGCCACAATAATTACATGCCTAAGTTTTTTTTAGTGGTTATGCTGGGAAAGTCATGTATCAGTATGCATTATTGATACAAGACTAACATTATAGTAGTAAGTTCCAGAAGGTATACTTTTTCATAATAATCAAATATTTATTTTGATAAAGATAAGGTTAGCTCACTCTTATAGAATAATTTTTATTAGAAACTTCATACTATTTAATCTATATAGTTGTTGAAAATACTAAACACATTTGTTATGTATCATACTTCCAAACTAACAATCATAACTTAATTTTTTCTAAATCAATTAAGTGCATGTGAATTTTGATTATATATGTATAAAAATTAGACTTTTTTCAACTGTTTGATTTTTCATTTTAAAAGTTAAATATCATATAGTAAATAATAAATATATCATTGGTTCAAAATTTTTATGAAAAAAAAATTTAATTTCACAAACTTAATCTAAAAATAATTTCAATTTAGCATTATAGATACTCTTATATATAATAATTGAAGAATTTCAATATTTCTTATACATTCATCTGATTAAATTAATATTAACTGATTTTGCAATAATTTTAGCTTCATTATTTACTATTATTGCTATAATTAATATTTTCAAGAAAATTCTCACACTTTTATATTTATTTATACAAATAGCGTGAGTAATAAATAGATATATCAGTCATAGGACATGTTCATATATAAGAGCTTGCATTGCTGTTACTTATAAATCAAATGAGTTGACTCACCCAATTTTATATGTAAATTTATATAAAAAAATCACTTAAATTTAATTTTTATAAAAATATACATATAAACCTTTTTTTAAACTTTAAATATATATTTTTTGACATTTAATGATCTTTAGTTTAAAGCCAAAGTTTTTAATCTCTGGTAGTTTCTAAAAGATCTTCTTTTAAAGTTAGACAATTCTTTACTATGTTCTTTAAGTCAAATGAATGACACACCTCATACAATAATATGATTGGTTAAAATAATTTTCTAAAACATGAAAGATGCTATTAAGTAAAGGTCTCTTCTAGCTTTAAAAAAAGTTGTATAGGAGGTTCTTCTAATTCTAATGTTGGTTGAATCATCAAAATTGGCTTGGTAGATCCCAAGATACTTGGGGACAAAGAAGAAAACATAAGGATCTGCAAATTTACTGTTACACAAAGTATTATACTTTGTGTAACAGTAAATTTGCAGATCCTTATGTTTTCTTCTTTGACCTCAAGTATCTTGGGATCAACCACCATTAGAATTAGAAGAACCTCCTCTACAACTTTTCTTAAAGCTAGAAGAGACCTTTACTTAATAGCATCTTTCATGTTTTAGAAGATTATTTTAACCAATCATATTATTGTATGAGGTGTGTCATTCATTTGACTTAAAGAACATAGTAAAGAATTGTCTAACTTTAAAAGAAGATCTTTTAGAAACTACCAGAGATTAAAAACTTTGGCTTTAAACTAAAGATCATTAAATGTCAAAAAATATATATTTAAAGTTTAAAAAAAGGTTTATATGTATATTTTTATAAAAATTAAATTTAAGTGATTTTTTTACATAAATTTATATATAAAATTGGGTGAGTCAACTCATTTGATTTATAAGTAACAGCACTCATGTGGACATGTCCTGTGACTGATATAATACAATGTATAGGTCTTTAAACTACAATGGTTTTAATCGATATTTTAACTTAATCGTTGATAAGTGATTATTTCATATTAGGTATGTATCGATTTAAATCAAAATCAATAAAAATCGACAGGTATAAAACCAGCTATATATCAATTATAATCACAATCGATATATATTCACGTAGTTACTAATCGATTTATATCTATATATAAAATTTCCTGATGTAAAAAGTAATTCCGGCCGGGAATTAGTAAACAATTATGTAATGCGGGCCAAAATTTTGAAGATCATCGGCCGTTAGCCAATCAAAATCGAGGATCTGCTACGCAGCTATCTATAATGATAAAATCATTAAAATCAGTTCACGAGATATAGATATTTTTTAATATTTTTTATATCACTGCTTCTTAATACCAGCATTACATCTTTATATAAAGCAATAGTAATATAGCATCCCTCTAGCTGTGGACTACCCTTAGTTTTTTTAAAATCTAATGCTACAGTATTTAAGTGTTAGCTTATAACTTATTAAGGGAAGAGAAATATCAATCTCTCGCTTGGTGATGAATAAATGTATTTAAAATTTAACATTTAGCGTAAAAATTTTAGGTTTTAAAATTTTTCTAAGTTCGAATCTCGTCTCTTGGAGTTGATTAAACGTTAAATCTACTCTTCGAAGAGATATGTTATTCAATAAAGCCTTGGCTATAATCTCTATTTCTTTAATATTATTTCTACTCAAATCCAAATCAGTAAGTCTCTTGTTCACTTCTAAAGCTTCAAATAAGGCATATCCGATCTCAGGATCATCCATAGTTTTACTTATATATAGATGAGTAAGTGTATTATTTATTTTTAAAGCATTCGCCAAAGCTTCTACTTCTTCTAAATGGAAATCTCTATGACCTATATCCAGTTTAGTGAGTGAACTATTTGTCTCTAAAGCTTTCAACAAGTTACTCATTGAACATGAATTGTAACTTAGATCTAGGTCAGAGAGTGTGTCATTTGTTCGTAAAGCATTTTCTAATGCATTTACTACATTAACACGAATATTACAGTTGCTTAAATTTAATATTTTTAGTTTGTTATTTTTTTCTAAAGACTTTGCTAATTCTCGCCCTATTTGTCCTGCTGCAGTATCACTTAAATCCAAATTTCTTAGAGTCGTATTATCTTCTAAAGCTTCTATTAAAGCTACCATTGCATCACTACTAATTTTGTTACGACTCAAATTTAAATACCGGAGCTTGACTTTATTCAACTTTAAATCTTGTGATAAGACCGTTACCATTTCAGAGCTGATCTTAGTCGATCTTAAACTTATACTAGTAATATTGTTGTATGATAAAATAGTCATTAAAAATTCACCTAATTCATGAACAATATAATTATCGTTTAAGTTCAAATCAGTGATGAATTTATTGTTCGTTAAAGCTCTTGCTAAATTTCTTCCTGCTTCGAGAC
>CAJVPY010002363.1:0-16344 GCA_910591965.1 Dentiscutata erythropus | reverse complement strand
ATTTTTACTGTCGGGATTTTTTTGTCGGGATTATGACCTGTCGGGATTCTGTTTGTCGGGATTTTGACCAGCACCCGAATAAAAGCATCTTTACGTTTGTTAGCAGAAACAGTAAATGAGATTTGCTGTCTTCGTTCGTGGGACAAATAACAAAATAGTTTGTTGGGTTTATTAGTCCTGAACTAGTAAGGCGAAAATGTTTCAACAGAATAACTCTCTAGAGTTGAGCGAACACTTTTCATATCGGTAAATGTCATTCCAAGTTTTAGTGTTGTACTTGACAAGGTTTGTTATAACGATAAGCAATTTTATGAATATTGTATTTACGAATATTTATGATTACTAATTTACAATCTATTATTACATTTATCAATGATTACATTTCTCATGCGCCTGATAATGTAAACTTATTAATGACGATCAAGCCACAGACTTGAATAAGTTTCGTGCGTTACGCTTTTATTTTAGGCCCCTATATGTAATATTTTTTAAAAATCAGGCCCTTATATGTAATTATTTTTAATTTGGGCCCTTATCCGTAATTATTTTCACTTTTTAGGTCCTTATTTGTAAATTCCCCTAAAAATTATTGCAATAAACATAAAATCGTTACTGCGTTTGGTTTTGTCCGAATTAGCCTGATTGGAAATGCTGGATGCAATGTTAGAGATTTATGCTCCCAGGAGCATTTAAAAATTTTAGGAACACTAGATTTAGAATCTATGTTCCCTTTTAGAAATAAAATGGGAACATATAAGTTATAATCTGTGTTCTTATAGTTTTAGTTTCTTTTAGCTATGGCGTAGCATGCTTTCTTTTTTTTTTTTTTATATATACGTGTGAGAGAGAGAGAAAGAATATACTTATTATTTTTATTATTAGGAACATTAAAAATTTTTAAACCATAAATAAATAACTTATATTCCTAAAGAACAAAAAAAGAGTTCAAATCCTTTACACTGGCTGGAAGGTGATTTTTTCAGGGCAAAATATATAATATTTGTCTTTTGTTTATGCCTGGAGTATTTGTGCTGATCTTATTGTATTTTTTATTGCGTCAATTTGGCCTGTGATTATAGTGTGCATCATCTGTTAAATTCTCTTTAAAATAGTCACTTTTTAATTCTTTTTATTCGCATTCTCCAGTTCATAACATAGCTTATCAATAGACAATTTCAGCAATTTTTCTCTAAATTTTTGTGACCCATATTGTATCTAACAATCGTTTATTAAAGGTTTCAAAATTAAAAAAAAACTAGCGTATTTCAGAATAAGTAAGGGTTTAAAAAATCATGAAATGGGCGTGTTTAGAGACTCCCATTTGACGAAATAAGTAAAAATTTTATTATGCAGATTAATGAGCTATTTAATGATAACAATACAGAGTAAATAATAAAACTTTCGCTCAAAATACTTACTAAACCTTTACTCAAATTACTTATTAAACTTTCGCTCAAATTATTTTTTTATATAACTAACTGAGCTTTAACTCAAATTGCTTACCAAATCTTCACTCATTAAACCTTCTCTCAAATTATTTTTTTATATAGCTTGCTGAGCCTTTACTTAAATTATTTACTGAACCTTCGCTCAAATTGTTTTTTATATAACTTACTGAACCTTCACTTATAGCAAATCTCACCTTTTAGTGATTTGTATTCAAGTATATTAATTCTATAAAAAAATCTAACACAACCTTTAAATCCAGATAATTGCTCTATTCTACTACTACCGTTTGCCACTGCTTACAGTATCCCCAAAAATAGTACCCTACCACATAAAGTACCCCTTCTCCACCAATGAGATCACTGGATTCGTGAATAGTACCCGGTACTATTCAATTTTAAAAATGATGTTCTTGAATAAGACCCCGGGTACTGTAAGCAGTGGCCAATAGTAATTTGTTGTCACTCAATAGAATCAAGCCACTGTACATAAGTATCTCCAATTGAATTAATAGCTGTTACTATATGAGTGCTGTCAATAGAAAGCCTGTCATCAGACTTACAATTATATTTTGTGTACAGTTAGCTGTCTACGGAAAATATATTCTCATGATATATTTTTTATAGATAGCTAACTGTACACAAAATATAATTGAAAATCCGATGACAGGTTTTCTATTGACAGCACCCATATGTTTTGTATACTCAATCACAGAGCCTCACTATCTAGCAAATCATCCTACAGAAATACCATTTTTATCACAACCTAAGCATTCTAAAGTTACTGTCAATTGTTGCCAAGCTGGTTTTTTAAATGTTCAGATTATTTAAAAAAACAGGATTATTGTGAATTAAACTTTCTATTTGCCAGAATATCTCTTTATTAACTCTAGCTATTTGCTTAAAATTATAATCATTTTACTGTAATTAAGCAAAAGAACTTAGTTCTTTCATATATAGTAAGATATTGATCAAGTTCTATAGCTTGTATTAATTCCAATAATCCGTCAATTACTTATAGTAATAGCATTATTCGTGATAATTGAATGAGAATTTATAAGTAGAGATACTGATTGGTGAAAATTTCTGTAATCGAAAGTTTGATTGGTCGAATTATGATCGATTGAAAAATAGCAATCGATCAAAATCAGCCAATTATTTGATCGATTATAACAATATGATCGATCATATGATCGATCATAAAATTGATTCTTTAGATTAAATAAAATGAAGGGAAGGTTTTTAATTTATATACATACTGTAACCATCGTAAGGGAGAGCTTGCTATTGTCATGCTGGCGATAGTTGACGTTAGAAGGGTCACATGAATTAGGCAATAAATTTATTAGGCATTTATAACAAAAAAGAATGTGAATATATGTGACCTTTATTTATTGAGGAATTTTGGGAGAGCGAAGGTTATTCTCAACTAAGGATGAAGACACACTCTTATATACATTCTAATTTTACATATAGTCAACATTAGGATCTCAATACTTATGCTGTAGATTCCATGATTCCATATTTGCCCAAGGCGCAAAGATCAAAAGTTTATGCAAGCGTGTATGAGCGTAAACGCTCCGGCATGAAATAAGCTACCAAGAATACATAATAATGCCTAATACTGCTTGGGTAAGATTAACATGACTATGATGGAACAATTATAGAAGGTGAGTGACGACTTAAAGAATTAGACAAATACGGAAGTGAGGAGACACATGAAAAATTAATCATTACAGTACATATTTAAAAGTTAAATACAAAATCTGTATACTAATAAATGACTTATTTTACTCCACCCTAGAATTTATGCGAAACCCATATCAAAATTTTTTGGCCATAGTCTGGACTTAAGTTCTTCCGATCTGCTTCTGAAATTATATGCATATTAGTATATTTTTTATTAAGATTTCTTTTCAAATCATACTAACTCCAATATGTTATCAGTTTAATACTCCAATCTTTTAAATATAAATTAAAAGCCGGTGTATTAAATTCTAACTATCAGGCAAATTTTTATATGTTTTCATTATTCCTGGGACACCTATAAAAAATTAGCTGAAATTTTTTTTGGCCGGTTATTTTTTCGGCATGATTGGTATATAAAAAACATATTTTTTGAATTTGTTCAATTTTAATTTACTGTAATATTGATAATATCTACGTCATAAATTACATTTTTGGTCCAATTTCAAAAATTATCATAATAAATATAATACCTGTTCTACATACAAATAATTTTATAATGTCAGCATTATTAAAATTTCATTTGAACACTTGCCCAATATGTTTAAGTTGTGCAAAAGTTTAAGGAAAGGATTGTTCTTGTCAACTAAAAAAACTTGACAAGAAAAATAAAAAAGGCTCCGGATATCAAATTAGCTTTTATATTAAATATATTACACGAATAGGCGCTAATATTAAAAAAGTTAGATATGATCAAGAATTCGTCGATTAGACTAAAAATTCAACTAAAGTCGAAATTCCAAAAGATCAAGACTTAATTAATATTTGTCGAAAATGCATTAAAAATTATGATCAACACAATCAAAGTGAAACAGTAGATCTAACAATTAAAGATTCTCTAGAATCTTTATCGTCCATGACAAATACTTTGAGCTACCTGACTTGTCCGAAGTGACCACAACTGATTCAGAAATTAATAGTGAAAAAGGTTCTAAATTGGATACTATTAACATGAAAGAACCTGAATCAGGATCTATTAATACGAAAGGACCTTTTATAAAATTGTTAAAAGTTTATAAAATAAAAATATGTATAAATTACCTTTTTTGTGCATATATCCAAGTCAGTGTATAGCCCTCCAAATTGTTGTAAGACTAATGTTACGTCCCAACCAAAGTTCCATCTCGGATTGTAATTCATACAAGTACAGAAGTACTAGTCAGGTTTTTCTTTCATTAAAACTTGAAGATAATTTATATCATTCATGTTTAAAGAATGGGGTTTTCCTAAAAGCGATGAAAGTTTTTCAATACAACTATATCTTTGAAAATGCACAAAAACCCGACTTATAGAAGATCTGCTAACACCTAAGCGTTTTGCAATTTTTCAAATTGAAAGAAAGGCCTTTTAAATTTTTTCAATAATTTGCCAGCAAATGTGGTTTGAAAATATCATATTTTTTGAATTCAACAATAGATGTGTGTAATTTTTTATTTATATCAGCCACCTAATTTTAAATTACGTATATTACAGTATTATATCAATTTTTATTGAATTTATTATGCTGAAAAAATTATCGGCTGAAAATTTTTTTTGGCTAATTTTTTATAGATGTCCCAGGAATAATGAAAACAGCTGTAACAAAAAACAATTTTAGACCCAGATTTTTTTGGCCAAATGATCTGCAAATTTGGCTAGAAAATTTGAATAACAAGTTTCTTTATTTGTCCAATGATGTAGATCTACTGATATGGTCTCATGTCAAGTTAAGTATTAATTATCATTTTTATTAGTTAAACTATTAAATATTTGGCATTGACTACAGTTTTAGCCAGTCGGCTAAATAGCGACTATAACAAATAGTCGTCTATAGTCGACTATAGTTATAATTGAACCTATCTCTAGATACAACACTTGCCAGTAAACCGTTCACTCTGTTCCAGTATGGTATTAATTTTTGATATTACAGAGTGAACCATGTTATGAAAATGCTATTATCACTATGTAAAATAAAATTCTTGTAGATTATAAATACAAATCAGATATTTACAGTATATCAATTTTTACAAGATTGTAAATAGCAATAATTAAATTGAAAAAATTTATTTCAACTCATGTATGCTAGGGATGAAAATGTTCTGATGTAATCATAATATGTAACAATAGTATTTATTTATTTAAATAATTTATCAAAATACAATTTTATCATTATCTCTTTTTAAAATATAAAATTATAAACAATTATACTTTGTGGGAGACCTCTATTAAAAGAAATTTGCTTGAACTTTACAAAAATCATGGAAATTGCAACTTGCCAAAAGTGAAATTACTATGGATAGGACTTTGTGGATTTAGTCACTTGATTAAAGGATTATTTATAAAGATAAAAAAGCTTCTAAGAAGTATGAAAATTTTATTAAATAATGAATGGGTAAACAAATTGTTGCAGACTATCAGAATTTAAGAATTCAAAAAGGAATTAAGATTGATGGTTGGTTCGAAAATGAAATTATAGTTATGTATTAAATTAAAAGGCATACAAAAAAGAATATACAGTCATCCTCTAAATATTACCTCCTTAAATGCAACACCTCTATAATGCACGTCTTCTTTTGGGCCTAGCTAATATTATATCTATAGATTTTTACCTCTTCAAATACAATATCTCTCTAAATGCACATGATAAAGCTGGTCCCAATGATATGTATTTAGAGAGGACTGACTATATATATATATATATATATATATAGTTAAGCAATTGCGCATTTTTTGTAATTATATAATAACAAAAGTTATAAAGTGATTATTTTTTTCTTAAAAGTTATTTCTATGAAATTTGGTGAATCACATTTTAATACTAAATTTTAAATTTTAGTCTCAGTGCCAAAGTTTTTTTAAGGGGAATTTACATATTGAGGCCCAAAAATTGAAAAATAATTACAAATTGAGGCCCAAGTTAAAAGTAATTACAAATAAGAGCCCAATTTTTATAGAAAGGAGTCTAAAATTTTACACGTATAAAAAATGAATAAATGTAATTTAATAATTATCATATAGCTAAATATAAAATGAAAAATATACTTATCTTTTATTTCTTTTAATTTAATCGCTTATTATTATTTCACTATACATTTATTACATTCCAAATATTTACTATGCCAAATACTACACTACTATTTTTTTGCTTAGCTTTAAATAACTATTCGGTTGAGCTTTCACTACCTTAGGGGGTATCCATAAATAACGTTATGTTTGGGGGGGAGGGGTCCCCCAAAATATAATGATTTTTCAATATTAGAGGGGTCCCCCAAAATATACCGTAATTTTTTTATAAAAATTTGTCTAGAATTTGATCCAGTAGTTCAAATTGGATGATTTTGGTACCATTCGAATCCTCTCGAGGAGAGGAGTCGAATGGTAACAATTTTATTTAATTTGGATTACTGAATAATGTTTTATTAACGAAATACTATTGGTTATTATGTTTTTTTATAAAATTACTATAAAATCAATAGTATTTCGTTAATAAACGTTATCCAGTGGTCCAAATGAAACGATATTGGTACCATTGGATTCGTCTCACAGAAACGAATCGAATGGTACCAGAATCATTCTAATTGAATCACTGGGTCATGATATATCCAAGTTTTTGTAAAATTTTATATATAAACATATGGATTTTTAAAAATTTTTTATATAGTCTAGGGGGTCAAGAGCTACTATGTAGGGGTACATAACATTATATATAGATGCCCCCTTATAAGTTCAAAACTAACAAATTGAACAAGTTATATGTAATGATGCTGCCTGAAACTTAGTAGTTTAGAATTAGACAAAACCGAAACTAGTTTTATCAGTTTTGGGCATAATTTATTTTTTTAAAACTAGTCTAAAATTCGAAACTATACCGAAAGCTAAAACTATCTAAAAGCTCAAAACTATATTAGAAGTTTAAAACTATATTACATATTCAAAACTATATTAAAATCATAAAACTATACCAAAAGCCCGAAACTATTATAATTCAGATCTAGATATTTGATAATTATCTGAATAAATGCTTAACAGATTAGAAGTTAAAGATGAGAAAGTTTGTATTATAAAATATTCTAATAGCTCTTTATGGTTAGTGTTAGAATAAGAAAATTTACATTATAAAATCATTCTAATAGCTCTTTTAAGTTAGAATTTGGTATTTTGATTATGGATATTTGTACTATATTAAAACTTTATAAAGAGTTTTTTTTTTGATGTATATTAGTCTATTTAATAATATAATATATCTAATTCACATAATTTACATGTGCAATGTATATTAATTATTCAATATGGTACTTAAATAATCTTTATTAATTAACCAATTTTTTGCTGTTTTATTAGTTTTTCTTTTGGTGATAGTGAGAACTAAACAAATCTTTATAATTGTTATATTGAAATAGCATATGTTATTGTAAAGAATACAAACAATATACAGTAATGGTCTATTATATTTCTGTTTGTGTATATATAGCATATGTATAGTATGTATATATGTACGTAGCTCTAGCTTACTAGAGTTATATGAATTAAATAGCAGCCTTGTGCATATATGCTACAATCACAATATACTAATTTAGTTAGACACTCATTGTCACAGCTGATGCTGAAAACGGCTAATGCTGAAATTTGGTGTCTCTATTTAAATCTATAATACCTACTAAAATCTCCATATACTTTTTTATTAATAAAACTACTCTACTAACCCTAACCTAACTATGAAAAAAAAGTGTAAAAAAAAGGCCCAAAATTTTTTATAATTTTATAAAAAAATATGAAAAAATTTCAGCATCAGCCATTTTCAGCATCAGCTGTGACACTCATTTATACCAAAAAAAGAAAAAATATAATTCATTTTATCAGTTACCAAAAACTTACTACTTTGGATAGTGATCAGTAGATTTGTCTAACAACTTCTCATATTCGGATATCTTAGATTATTTTTAAGCATTTTCAGAATCATTATATATTTATCAAGAGTTTTCATATTGATATTAAAATACATATATAATTAATGTGTACGTACATGTATTCCTAGTATATGATGTATTTAGTGTAAGTATCAAATAGAATACTAAAAACAATAAAGAAAAAAACATAGTAATGAGAAAAAAATTTATTTAATACATATCGTCAGCTTGAATAGTTTCGAAGCGACCAAATTATCATGTGTAATATGTAATCAATTTGAAAATAAATTGAAGTCAGATTTTGGATCAGACTATATTTATTTTATAACGTAAATTATTAGTATAATATTCATTAATTTAAAAGCTAAAGTGGTGATCAATAAATGATATAATAAGGTTGAGTCAATTTTGTATTTGTAAGCAAGGAAAAAAATTAAGAACTAATAAATACTTTTTTTTTCAAAACTAATACTTACCTGATTATTTTGCAAAGACTAAATGGATAGCCAAATCCCTAATTAAGTATATATATAATGATAAGCTAATATAAAACAATAGAGAAAAGAACATGTTAATAAGAAAAAAATTATTTAATACATATTGTTGGCTTGAATATTTTTGAAGCGACCAAATAATCACGTGTAATATGTAATCAATTTGAAAATAAATCGAAGCCATATTTTGAATTAGACTATATTTATTTTATGCCGTGAATTATTAGTATAATATTCATTAATTTAAAAGCTAAGTGATAATCAATAAATGATGTAATAAGGTTGAGTCAATTTTGTATTTGTAAGCAAGGGAAAAAATTAAAAACTAATAAATGCCTTTTTTTCAAAACTAATACTTACCTGGTTACGTTGTGAAGACCAAATGGATAGCCAAATCCCTAATTAAGTATGTATATAATAATAAGCTAATATAAAACAATAAAGAAAATAATGTGTTAATTAGAAAAAAATTATTTAATATATATTATTGGCTTGAATAGTTTCGAAGCAACCAAATTATCATGTATAATATGTGATTAATTTGAAAATAGATTAAAGCTATATTTTGGATCAGACTATATTTATTTTATAATATGAATTATTAGTATAATATTCATTAATTTAAAAGCTAAAGTGATGATCAATAAATGATGTAATAAGGTTAGTCAATTTTGTATTTGTAAGCAAGAAAAAAAATTAATAACTTTTTTTTCAAAACTAATATTTACCCAGTTATTTTGCGAAAACTAAATGGATGGCCAAATCTCTAATTAAGTATATAGATAATAAGTTAATATTGATACTGTGCGAATAGCACATGAATTTAAATACACATATATGAGTATCTGCTAATAATAGTTCGATTTTTACAATTTTTTTTTATTTAAAGTTGTTTATTTCGCATAAGCTACCTTTAACGGCTTCTCAAAATTTATTCAATAACTTCATATGATTTATCTTCAATGGCTTCGCATTATTCATCTGAAGCTGAAAGAGAAACTGAAAATAAAACACATTCAAAACATCCTGAAGGAAGACCACTGGATCCTGTTTGGGAGCATTTTGCTACAACTGCATTAAAATCACCTGGCCATTTTTCTGCAGTATGTAAATATTGCAATACTCAATTTAGCCATGGGCGTCCAAATGAACTTGAGGTGCATCTTGCAAAAGAATGTGAAGGTGAAAGCATTGATGATGAAATAAGAAGCAAATATTTTGAAATTGCAGTTCAGAGACAACTATCAAAAGAAAAAACTAGTTCAAAAAATTAATCAAAAAAACAGAAAATAAGTATTAATGATTATTGGGAAACTGAAAATCAATTTTTGGCAAGTCCTAAGAAAGAAGCAATTGATTGTGACATTGTTTATTGTAATAGTCTCAACAATATTAGCTGATATTTGATAATAAAGATAAGCTTAATTTTTATATTAGAATTTGAGACAAAATTATTATAATATCAACTAAAAAAATTTAAAAATAGGTTTAAAACAAAAGATACAGAATTACTATATAATATATCAAAAACATATTAATTATTAATAAATATACAAAAGAATTAATTAATTTTTTTTTTTTACTCTTTAACAGTCTTGCCAGTGCTCAATTTATTTAAAACTATATTTTGGTGAGAGTTGAATTCTCTTGAACAATATATATCATTTATAACCTAAACAGGAAGTCTCGCAATTGTGAGCCTAACATTATCTGGCTGTAATTGACATGCCCATCTGCAACTTGTTACACCAACTTTGATATACTTTGTTAGCCTGTCAAAGCTTTTCTCTTTATATTCTCTTTCTTTACCAAGAGCAAAAAAAAGTAATGATCTTATATCTAATACAAAACTACCAATAATACCAAAGAGACAAAATGAAAAACTAACTAAAAAAAACAAATAAAATGAAGAGGAAATTTTAAAGGAAATAAAGGAGTACAATGAAATGCAAAAAAAGAAGAACAAAGAAAAAAGCCTGAGGGCCAACAAAGAGGGAACTATCTCTATCAAGAAATAGTACAAATAGAATGAAAGAAAAAAGAAAGATACACTTTTATAACCCATGCCAGGTTTAAGAAAAAATTTATAACAACTGCAGTGTTTGTATATCTTGACTACAAAATCTAACAAATTATTATCTGACTATAGGCTACCTTCAGATATCTCTTATTCCAGAGACCTAATCCCAGTCACGTGGAGGTCCCAAATCTATAGATAATATCATGTATCATATCTACTGATAAACAAAGCACATGGTTAAATCTTGGGTACATCCGAATTTGGGAGATAAACAATGCCAATTTTTTGGAGAGTAAACCAAATTGCTCACTTTTTGTCAAAAATTTTAGAGAAGACTGGCTGAGTAAAAAACACCTAGAGAGAGACCACTTGTATCCAAAGAAAGTAGTTACATCCATGTAAAGACTCAACAACTCCTAAACCTTCTTCTAGAAAAGGGGTGGAGCACCTATACTTTCTTTTGGGTGAGTGATAAACTCTGGACTTGTCGGCAAGTAGCATATGAGAACTACTTCTAAATGACAAGTGCTGTGCCTGCAGTGAGTGATAAACTCTGAAGAAGTTAGCAAGTAGCGTATGAGAACTACCTCTAAATAACAACTGTCAACTTATAGCTGCTAGTATGCTCTCTATGTTTTACTAAACACTATTGTGTTTTTTACAAAAATTGTGTTTAGATTTTTTGATACAGATGATCATTAGAAAGTGTGCATTACTAATTTTGGAATTAATTAATTTTATTTATATAAAAAAATATGAAATACATATAAATAAAAAAGAATAATATTTATTAGTAATAACCTCAAACTTATTATTACAATATAAGCTTAATTTTAAAAATTTTATATTAAATTTTATTAATAGTAGTAATTTTTTAAATTTAGTTGCTTTAAATTTATAGAAAAGTGTTTATGATTATAGAAAATAATAGTATTTTTTATATTCAATGGCTAAATTTTTGTTCAGAATCTATAAAATAAAAGTGAATTAGTAAATTATTTATTAAATACCCATATTTATATTATTTATCATATATTACTTTTATAGTAAAGTATTTATAAATATAAAAATATAATTAGTATTTTTTTATATTTCAATAACTAAATTTTGTTGTTCAGAATTAGTAAATTATTTATTAAAAAACACATATTTATAATATTTATTGTATATTACCTTTATAATCTGATTTAGTGTATAAAATAAATTTGCTTTCAAAATATAATTGATTTATATTTAGCATAATTTTATTATCAATAATAATTTCCAAAATTGTGCTACGATCATCATTTTTATACAATTTTAAAAAATAGTCAGATGAAATTCTATTATTATTTATATTTTCATATAAATTTTCTATAAAATTTTCAAACTCCTCATCCTCATCTTTAATAAACATTTGTTTTAGTTCTTCTAATGATTTAACATTGAATAATTTTACACTGCATTCTGATGCAAGATGTAAAGGTCTTCTTCAGATTTCTCAAATTTGGTTAACTCAAATAAAATTCCGTTATCATTCTGCCATTTTGTCAAGATCTTAAAAATTTCTATAGCTGATGGTCGTTTTTCTGGGGTTTCTTCCCAACATTTTTTCATAAGACTTTCATAGAATTGCGGAGTGTTTTCGCAAATTGTCGGTCTTAAACCATTGCAAATTTCTAGCTGAAGTTCTAATCCAAATATTTGATCATGATATGCAAGTTTGCCTGAAAAAATTTCCCACATAATTATTCTAAATGAATAAATATCTGATGCCATCGTATATTGTTCTCCTTTTGATATTTCTGGTGCTACATAAGGTAAAATACCAAAGAATCCATCAGATCTTGATGCTGCATTAACTGACGTTGAAAGTCCTAAATCTGCAATATATGCAACATTTAATTCATCCTGTAATATGTTTCCACTATGTAAATCACGATGAATAAAATTTTGCGAATGCATAATTTGAAGGTCAGAAGCAATGCAAATCAAAAGTGCTAATATATCTCTATATTCCATTAGCGTCACTAAATAAAGATTTTCACGTAAAGATCCCATTTTCGCATATTTTGTAACAATTACATAATCTTTTGAAACATCATCTTTTGAAACTCCATAGCACTTTAAAAATACAGGATTCTTATATCCAATTTCACAATATGTCTTTAACTTTAATAATTAGAAATAATTAAAATAAGCTATAAAATTATAAAGTATTAAAGCATAGTATTGTATTTAAAAGTAAATTACCTCATTCATAAAATTTTCATGATTATATTTGGATGATCCATGAATAATCTTAAGCGCAACTTCTTCATGTTTAAATGCATCATGACTTTCAGAATTCCAAATAGCATAATACACTGTTGCAAATCCACCTCGACCTATCTTCTTTAGATTGTTAAATTCATTGTAAGGAATCCAAAATAATGAATGGTTATTCTCACTTAAAACCTCTTTTAAATCATTATTAATATCAGGATTTTCATGTAACCTTTTATTAGTTGCTAAGAAATTTTATGTAATTAATAAATTGGTATAAAAATTTTATTATCGCATTTAAAATTTCATGCTGAATAAGTTTACTTATAGTAAATACGTGTAGGTACCATATTTAAATAAAACTTGCAGCATGAAATATACACTTTATCAGAAACCACACCAATAAATAACATTAATATATGCGGAAATAAAAATACCTGTCATATTTGTTAAATTTGTTAAGAGATTATAATGAAATCTGAACCTCATAATTTTGACCTCTAGATGTCAGATTATTTAAATTGTTACCATTTGTTCGCTTTTTGTAAATTTCTTTCGGTTCCGATTCCATTTCGATAACAATAACCAACTTTAAATTTTGCTGCATAATTTCCTATATCAGCTGATTTTTGATAATAAATAAATGCCTTGTGTGTATCTATTTTAGTTCCAATTCCTTTTTCGTACACTGACCGAGAATTTTCAATCCTTCACTGTCCTCCATATCAGCAGACTTATGATAATATCTGAAAGCCATATAAGCATCTTTTTTAATTCCAATTCCATTTTCGTAGCAGTATCCAAGCCAGGCCATTCCAGAAGAATTCCCAACATTGGCAGATTTTTGAAAATAAATAAATGCTTTGTGCCTATCTATTTCAATTCCGATTCCTTTTTCGTAACAACGACCAAGATTAGCCAATCCACTCCCGTTCTCCATATCAGCAGACTTTTGATAATAGCTGAAGGCCATTTTTCAACTCCTATTCCATCTTCGTAGCAGCATCCAAGCCAGTTCATTCCAGAAGAATTCCCAGTATTAGCAGATTTTTGAAAATAAATAAATGCTTTGTGCCAATCCATTTCAATTCCAATTCCTTTTTCGTAACAACAACCAAGATTTAACAATCCACTACCGTTCTCCATATCAGCAGACTTCTGAAAATAAACAAATGCTTTGTGCCTATCCATTTCAATTCCAATTCCTTTTTCGTAACAACGACCAAGATTTTTCAATCCATTACCATTCTCCATATCAGCAGACTTCTGATAAAAACTGAAGGCCATATATTCATCTTTTTCAACTCCTATTCCATTTTCGTAACAGTATCCAAGCCAATCCATTTCAGAAGAATTCCCAATAATAGCAGATTTTTGAAAATAAATAAATGCTTTATGTTTATCTGTTTCAGTTCCAATTCCTTTTTCATAACAACGACCGAGATTATTCAATCCACCACCGTTCTCCATATCAGCAGACTTCTGATGATAACTGAAAGCCATATATTCATCTTTTTCAACTCCTATTCCATCTTCGTAGCAGTATCCAAGCCAGTCCATTCCAGAAGAATTCCCAAAATTAGCAGATTTTTGAAAATAAATAAATGCTTTGTGTCTATCCATTTCAATTCCAATTCCTTTTTCGTAACAACGACCGAGATTTTTCAATCCATTACCGTCCTCCATATCAGCAGACTTTTGATAATAACTGAAGGCCATATATTTATCTTTTTCAACTCCTATTCCATTTTCGTAGCAGTATCCAAGCCAGCCCATTCCAGAAGAATTCCCAACATTGGCAGATTTTTGATAATAAATGAATGCCATATTTTCATCTTTTTCAACAACAATTCCCTTTAGATAAAAATAAGCAAGATTGTGCATCCCCTCATAATTAATGGCCTCGGAAGATTTTTTAAAATGAGTGAATGCTATATACTCATCCTTTTCAATACCAATTCCCTTGTAATAACAAACTCCGATTAGATTTATTCCTTTATAGTTACCCATATCAGCTGATTTTTTATAATAAGTGAACGCCTTTTGTGTATCCTTTTCGATACCAATTCCAATTTGATAACAATATCCAATTTGAACTATTCCATCAGTACTCCCCATATCGGCTGACTTTTTATAAGATGTGAATGCTCTATATTCATCTTTATTAACTCCAATTCCTTTTTCATAACAATAACCGAGACTAATCATTCCTACTAAATTTCCCATCTCAGAAGATTTTTGATAATAACTGAATGCTTTATTTGTGTCCCTTTCAACTCCAATTCCTTTTTCATAACAAAATCCAAGAAGCCTCATTCCATATGCATTCTTCATATCTACAAGTTTTTGGCAATAAATAAATGCCTTATTTTCATTTTTTTCAGTTATAACTCCATAGGCATAAAAATAATAAAGGTAATCTATCCCGAGAAAACTATCTAACTCTGCTGATTTTTGAAGAAAATTAATTGCATTTTGCTGATCTGCTTCGACTCCAAAACCATACAAATAACATAATCCAACGCTAGCTATTCCAGTTGCGTCTCCCAACTCAGCGGATTTTTGATAATACATAAATGCTTTAGCATGGTCCTTTTTAACCCATATTCCGAGAAGATAACAATGGCCAAGTATATTTAGAATGATATGGTCAACTTGATTATACAAACCAAATTTCCAACTAATTATAACCTCTGGTTTTTTCTGCTTGCTTGCTAACAACTGATTTATTAAGTTAATAATGACATTACCAAAATTTCCTTTCTTTTCTTCGACTTGATATAGATTACATATTTTTCTATTAATTCGTTCGAATTTGTATCATATTCATATAAAGATAAGTGCGATAGCTGTAAGGCATCGGTAATCTGAGCCTTAGAATCTTGCTTATCATCTTCTAATGCATCGACACCTTTTGAACATTTAACAAGCAGGTTATTACAGTTGTTTGGTAATTCTTCTTCAATCGGCATTCTATGTTAAAAATAAAAAAAGAAAACTTTACGAAAAATTAGTTATGTTTAATGCATGCTATAAATAAGCTATAAAGTCTGTGCATTTTATGTGATTAATAAGGTTAAAGGATAGGAGCTTGAGTTTGATTTGTTTATATTTGTTGGCATGTTTATTGTTAATGTGCCATTAACGTTAAGATTTTGTTCTGAATTTCCCGATTTCGGTTTGAGATCTTTTGATTTGTTGATTTGTATTTTGTGTATCATCACGAGCCGCAATTTGTCGAAAAAGGAAATTTCATAATGAAGCTGTTTATACGTATTATTTTCAGTACGTGCGTCACTGGGGTGTTCGATGCACTATGTAAATCAAATTTATGTATAGTCTCCGAAAAGAACTGCACGCATGTGATATAATTATTGGATGCATTCCAGCGCTAATAGCGCTGGATATTCAAACTTTATTAAAGAGTTATACCATACATCAGTGCGTTTGATGTATAGTTGAAGAGATATATAGCATACATCAGTGCGTTTGATGTATAATTGACAGAG
>CAJVPY010002362.1:0-16351 GCA_910591965.1 Dentiscutata erythropus | reverse complement strand
GTTATAGCTAGAATACTTGGACAATTGCTGTGTGATGATCGGCAGCATGCATAACCTGGCACAGAAAGTTGGGGTGCGCTTGACTAAATCTAAGTATAAACTTTATTTATATTTTATAGTTATTATATCGAATCTTATTTACTTATTGATCTTTGTGGCTAATTTTTTTTTTTTTTGCGTCGCTTGCTCCTTAAACTCAGCCGAATAGCTATTTATCCAATTTTTGATTGTGCTCACATTTGGCACATCTTCTTTTTCCACCTCCCCCGGATACTACAAATTCTTGAAGGGAATCATGCATCTCTTGCGCAGTTAATTTATCGTGAGGATTAATATTTCCATTCAAAAACATACTGATCAAAAATTGTTTGACATGTTTTTTTATACGTTTACCGCCACCTTTTTTACCATATTTTTGATTCCCTTTTACTGCCCAACCTTTTTCAAATCCATAGATTTGATCAACATCCATCAATTCATCACCTAGACAGGTAAAGCGCATTTGAAAATTATTTATTGGTAGAATTTAATCTGATATAATGATCATAAAATTTCTTACTTGGCTCATTAGAATCTTTTGATATCGGACAAGGTAATACGTTAATTGTACCTATATTACCTGATGCTATTAATTTATAATACATTGTATATCCTTAATAGATGTGTATAGCATATACGTATTGTAAGCGAAATTTTTTCTGATGACTTTACCATTTACCATTATATATAATACTCGGTTCCTATTCAAAAAATCCCGAATACTATTCATAGATCTGGTGATTTTATTTGCAGAGAAGAGATACTTTATATGGTAGAAGAGTATTATATATAGTGGCAAACGGTATATGATTTCTGCTAACAATTAGTTTGGTAGTAATTACAATTAGACATTATATAAGTAGCAAGAAGGAAAGTCAGTAAATTAACTTTAACCTTCATCTTTCAGAATTAGCCTCCGAAAAATCTTTAGCTCTAAGACTATAATAATGCAATACGTATACCAAAATGACCAGAATGACTAATTGTATATTCGATCACAAGTTTGTACAACTTACTCTCATTATAATGAAGTTTCTAAACCGAGAAAAAAATTGCACTATATCTTATATCAAGAGAATATTATATTTACTTCACTATATTGAGTTGAAGTTTAATAACTCTGAACTTAAAAAAATCTTCACTATAATGAGAATAAGTTGTATTATAGAATAATTGCTCAGAGGCTTAGTCGGGTGAGGTGAAAATTATTTTTGTTACTCATATAAAGCATATCATTAATCTTAAATAATCAAAATTAGCATTTATATTTACTTGGTCGAGCCATCGTCCATTTATTCTTAGGTGTAGTGGAGCTTGATAATACTGGTTCGGGCCTGGAGATTTCATTATTGCTAAAATTTGCTATTGTAGCTGGCGAAAAATGAACGGACTCACCAAAATTTGGCATTGGTCGTGCTTGTATATAACCTGCAAATGTGCCATCAATTGGCCATTCCCAATAAAAAAAATTAGAAATTCCTGGAATAGTATTAATGGTAACTTTTTTTTTTCATTAAGTTTTTCGGAATTGTTTTCCAATTGATTTACTTCTTTTTTAGATCTATTAGGTTGAATATTTGCGAGATAGGTTCCTGATAATCCTTTTGCCGCATTTACAATATCTGACACTTCTGAAATATCGCATCCTATCCTTACATAACGATCTATAGCATGGGAAATCTATTGCAGAGGAAAAATCGTATCGTATTTTCACATAATAATGCTTATGAGCATTATTTAGAAAATTGTGGCCCTAAAAATATCATATATGGTTTCAAATAATGCTCATACGCATCCCAAATAACGCGCACCCTATAGTAAGAGGAGCCTATTCATAGTAAGATTTAAACAATACTTCGTACTAAGTAAATTTACTTTCGAACTTTAATAAAGTTGTCCTTCAGATCGTCTCGATCTGAAGAACTTTATTAAAGCTCAAAAGTAAGCTTACTTAATACCAAGTATTTTTTTTTTTTTATAAGATACTTAGAAACTTTATATTTGTTCCATCCGCGTACTCTAAATAATGCATATATGCTCAAAATAATGTGCAGATGAGCATTATTGTACGAAAATACGGTAAGTCCAATAATTATAAAATGTTTTAGTGATAGTATTACGTGTCTAATCAAAGTTTATAATAATATACTTACAGCTGCGTGATGTGAATCAATCGTGGTTTTGGCTTCGCCTGGCTCTAGAAATAACCATCCTCGAACTTCTATTTGGTACCACTCATACCAGTGTGCAACAATTACCATAACTTCGCTACAGTGATAGTGAGCGCCATTGTCAGATATAATATGAATCCACTTAGGCTTTTTTTTTATTAAAGTAAAAACTGCTTCGAAACATGAAACCGTAAACCAGGTATCCTGTTTTGTATCGGTTGACTAATGATCATATGCACTAACTTCTAAATCTTGTTCATTTTCATCTAGAGTAAAAACTAAGATAGTATGGAGAGTCCATCCACGTTTCCCAAAAAATTGTTGTTTAGTTTCTCGTACCGACTTTGGCAATATGCGCATTTTATAATCAGCTATAATTACTGCTCCATCTTTATTAATACTTCTTAATATTGGTTTAACCTGAGCATTTAAATATGCCTTTCTTGCTTGATGGGCCCAGTAATATTTTAACTTCTCTTGGTATTGATTTAATTGCTCACATTCAGTTTCAAGTTGTTTTGGTAAGGATTCGAATAGCTGGAAAAATAAATTACATTTTTCGCAACATTTTTCGTGCGTGTAATCACATAATCCGAAAGCATAAGGTAAGCAATGATTGATACAATTATCATGAAATGTTGTTCCATCATCATTAATTACTAATTCTCGTTCGAACTCTCGTTTCAAATGCCTCTTTAAATTATCGATATGTATTAAAAGTGGACTCTAATATAATATATAATTGAGTTTTTTTTTTTTTATAAAAAATTTTTTGGAATTATTAAATACATACTAATTTATCTTGTGATTTTATATTGCTTCTGATTATAGCAATTAGATCTTCAAATACTTCAAATCCATATTGGCTACATATTTGGCACAGTCCGCCAAGGTCTTCACGATATTTAATATTAGATGCATCTGCTAACCGTCCCATAAATGATGTTTTTTTCATTCCATTAGGATATAAAGATTTGAATTTAGACCACAATGCTTTTTTTTGATCTTGAAGATAAAGAATCGAGAGTCCACTTGCTTTGTCTACTTGGTATGAACTCATAGTTACATTACTTTTATCTGCAAAAAATAATTGAAATTCTTTTTCTTTTACTTCTGCCATTTTTTTAACCTTTTTTTTAGGTACATTAATAGGTACAGCCCCAGGTCCATACAATCGTGCGTGTTTTCGAGCTATATTAATTGTAGTGGGTCCGATCTAATGACAAATAAAATAAAAGTTTAATGAATCTTTAGTTTTAAAATATTAGTTCGTATTTATTAATGTTTTGGGCGAAGCCCAAATATTTCGCCAAATCCGAATCCGAAATTTGGGCGATACTATTTTCGCCCAGCATACAAATTTCTGAAATCCGGAATTGCCCATATTTTGAAGAGTCTGAAATTATCCGAATCTATGATTGGTCACTTTCAAAAACGTGATCCAATCATGTGAAATTATTGTTTCATAATTCTATTAAACCTCCCAAACCCGATATACATGGTTGACAGATTTTGTATCAGTATTGAAGAGAACCTCCCAAATATAATAAAAAATTAATTCACCAAGTCTGCCTCCGCTATATGAATCTAATAGTTTATAAGTTTTCAAATATGATGCTTTTCAATACTGACAAAATCTGTCCATTATGCATATCGATTTTTGTCAATATTTAAATTCGTGAATATTTCAGCTACTTATGTATGCGTGATTCGTCAGTACATTTCGAATATAAATTAATATTTAGGATCACAATGTATCCCATTAAAGAATTGAACATTTCATTAAAAGATACATATTGCTAAACCTTCCATCGGATTTGAAAATATAAAATATTAGATTCATGTAGCGAAAACAGACTTGGCAGATTAGATTTGACAGCTTTGACGGGACCAGTTTTGGGAGGTTCAATAGTATTCAAATTGACATAAGCAGCTGTTGAATAAGACAGGTAATGCTTCATGCTACTCATCATTATGATATTTGAATTTTAGATCAGAAATATTGAAAATATTGGATTTTATCGGTTTTTCGTCTTGATTTCGGAATTTGTTTCAGATGGTCCTATCAAATCCAAAATATTTCAGAAATGAAAAAACATTCACTCGAAACTTATACCTGTAATTTTTTTTGCAATTCTGAATAAGTAAATTTTTCAGCTATAATGGAAAGAATTCGAGTTCGATTATATGGGCCACTCTTGTTACAATTTAATGACTGTTTAAATGCTTCCCAAAAATTAACATCAGTACTATTTGCAATTATAATTGGTGGTATGATATTAAGGTCAAGCATTTTGCCTTGATATAATTTTTTTAAATTTGCCTGATCTACTGTAGGATTTTTGGAACGTGTCCAAAATTCTAATAGTGAAATATTTTTCGCGAATGGTGTAATATTCGTACATCCACATGCATTAAGCATTGCTTTCCATGCACAAACATCTTTATCCTGTAATTGATAGGTTGGTAAATATATTGATTGTAATGCTTTGTCTAACCGAATAATTGAATTTCCTTCTTTTAACCAATTAAAAAATAAACTATGCCATTTTAACATGCTACTCATATTAAGTTTTCGTGATTTTATATGTCTATCAAAAACTGCATTAAGCTTTTCAATTGAATACCAATGCTGCGAGGTACATGTAATCATAGATTTAGTCAATCGTTCTTGTACAACGGAAGAATTCAAATATCCAAAAAGATCGGTTCTATTATATTTGGTTAAAACTTTTGTTTTTTTTCCAAACAGCCAATGCACTTTCATCTTCATAATGAAATTCTAAATCCATTTCTTTGTAAAAATTAAGGATAAATTTATTATTCGCAATTTGCTGTTGTACTAAATATTTATCACCATTTTTTCCTTTTTTAGTGATTAAAGAAGAGACAAAACCATCGTATGTATCTATATCTCCTATATTCGAAACTACTATTGAAAATGTATCAAGAGTAAAAAATATTGGAATAAAATAAATATCCTCTAATAATTGCGAAGTAATGTTAATTTGATCTAAACCAATTACAGCTGGTCCAGAAAACATTGTTTTGGTTTTAAAAATCATATTGTATGCTATCGTAATAGCATTTGATAATGAGGTTTGTATACCACTACTACTATTTCCACTAGTACAAATAAACCCCGGTTGTAAGATATTATCTTCGCTTTGAACAACCGTTATAAAAAACTGCTGTTTATTAAGAAGACACATAAGACGCATATATAAATGGAATGGCACTACAATTTGATTATTTTCTTGAGAACGTATAGTCCACCAATTTCGTGCATACAGTCCATAGTGTAATTCATAGACTATAGATCCTATATCCAATAAAGTAACGTGGTACTGACGTGTGTTAGACATTATTTAGCTGTTAGAGTTTTTTTTTTTTTTAGTTCCCTCTTAATAAGGAATGCAGAAAGGAAAATTTTTATAGAGTTTATGAAATCTGATTACTATATAATTTCAATAATTAACAGAAAGTTTGCTTAAAATTTGAACTGCATTTATATACGAAGTTGCAGTTAAAGTATATGAAAGATGCAAGTATTCAATTATTAGAATAAAAGTCTGATTACGTATAATAATGATTATATAAATGCAAAAAAGTAAAACAATCTACATAGAATATATCATACAATAATAATTATTATCCTTTCTATTGTTGTATTATTAGAGCTCAAATGATCTTTTGAAATAAAAAGCTAAAATAATACTTATGGAAGTTCTTCAAAAATAATACACGTTCTCTAGTTAGGTGTCTTAAATATGCATCCCATAATCGCGTGAAGTTGGTTAATTAATGTGCAAGTGGGCGCTATTTCACATATTTTCCAGTAGATTACATAATTCAGAAAACCATCTTACTGTCTAATTGTCGCTAGAGTTTGGAACTGAATTTACAGTATTTTTAAATTCAGATTGATTTACAACTGTTATAAATTCTGGGACAATTGATAAAAATAGACTGATGATTATTTGGCCGAATTTAATAAGTTTTTGAGAGATATCTGGCAAAAAATTGACTGACCGAATATTTGCTGATTCGATAAATTTGTGATTTCGATAATGATCACTACCGAACCAAAACTTATCGAATTGGCAAATATTCGGTCGGTCAATTTTTTGCTAGATGTCCCAGAATTTATGAAATTCCAAAAACCCAATGCCGATAACACCGAATTCAAAAACTTATCAAATCCGGATGAATAATCATCAGTCATTTTTTTATCAGTTGTCCCATAATTTATGAAAATAGCTAGTATTATTCTGCATATATAAATTCTACATTTTATTGGTTAAATTCCTCAAGATAATAAAAACCAGCGCCAGACTTAAATGAATAATATTATTTATGCGCATGAGTACAGGAATACATAAGTACAATTAATTGCACATTCTGTGACGACCATCGAAAGAAAATGGATTTATCACATATACAGTACAATTGATAGTATATATTCAGAACATTTTTACTTTACAGATTTGGCATTATATTTGATTTTATATTCTGATTTAATCTGAATTCGAAGAAAGTCAGATTTAAATCCAAGACCGAATCTAGTTCCAAACTCATCTCAATAGATAACAAATTTATTCGTAGATGATTCGTTCTAGCCTGGAAATATTTATTAGCATCCATAGTCATACATGCTAGTAATCAAAATTTTTGAATTTATAAATTCTCTATAATAATAATTGAATATATGGTGCGTAATAATAAACAATTTGTATGACAAAGAATTAGGTAAATAATGCAAAATTTCAAATACATATTGAGTTTGCTAGATAGATTTGTATGTAGTTTTCATATGTCTATGTAAAAATTAAAGAATTAGAAAATTTAGATTAGTAAAAATCCGATCTTGAAATCACAAAATCTGTAAGCTTTCTATAACACCTGCATGTGTTCACATCTTTTACAGTATATGCAGAATCCTGATTCGTATAAAATACATGTGTGCGTACGTATGTACATACGTACGTACGGAAATGTAAAAACCTCAATCTCTCTATAATGCATAAACTGATAGCACATCGAAATAAAAAAAATTACTAATCCCAATAAAGTGAAGGATCCCTAGACAACCTATTTGATAGATAATACACAAGTATTATATATATGCCTTATAGCAACTATATTATGCATACGGCTGAACTTAACATAAGATGCTACTGAATTTAGCTTATCTTCAATGTGTCAGATAATCTTTGTTCTATATAAAGTGATTAAGGCTTTTAGTTTCCTGTACCATACATACATATGTATATACACGCGTACGTTGTGAAAGAAAAGACTGGCCCCGAAAGATACTGCAGTTCCAATATAAAAATTCCAAAAATTCTTATAATTACAGGAATATTAGGCATTCGAGAATGGTGAGAATTCGGATAAGTATTCAAATATTATATATAGAAAGAGGTTTCCTTTTGAAATGAAGAGTTAAACGTTGTCGGTTTAATACTCAAAAGTTCTTTAAGTGTCTTTACTAACCCCAATAAATAATAATCCACTCAATATAATTCCGATTTAAAGCCTTGTAACATAATCTAGAGCTTTAATCTAAGACCCTAATTATTCAAATCAAATCTATCTAAGCTTCGATTAAAAACAAGAATCTAATAAAAATGCCCGAAAACATTAAAAAAAAAAAAGTTAGAACAAGATTAAAAGAAGTTAAAACAAAAAACTACTATTGTTGAAATATTTGTTTTATTAAATAAACAAATATAATTTTTGTAAAACAGAATATATCTGGATGGTTTTCCGGAATGAAAAAGAAATCTTCGTCTTTTCTTTCAGTAAGAGTAAAGTTTTGGCAGAAACAAGTATAATCAGCAAAATTTTTCAGAAAGAAAGGTGGAAGTAAATGATCTTGTAAAAGTAACCTTTTCAGTTTCTAAGTAACTGATATTAATCATCATTTTGTTCGGGATAAAGTAAAATAAAAAAAAGATAGCCTATTTATCAATTCATAAAAATAAATCAAAATATTTTACATTTATAAAATTTACATACCAAATTTTTGCAAACATTCCCAAGAGCATACAAAAATCTATCTATGCATCCCATTCCAAATTCATATGCCGAATACCTTCAAATAATGGTCGCATACCCGTATCCATTAGTACCGCACCAAAATTTATTGCTCTTAAATTTTCAAAATAATTGTCATTAAGTAATAAGGTAGGTACGTTGTTCATGGAGAAATGTGATATCAGAGATCGTTTGTTAGCGAATAATTTTAAAAGAGATTTCAATAGTATCGGTATATATAGTATAAAAAAAACGTTTCGTACAAATACAGTAAGACATGTGTACCCGGGATATTCCCCTAGCTCATGTTATATACCCGAGTACACATATAGGGGGTGTATATACTTGGGTACAGTGCACAGGGGTATACGTATCGGAGTAATAAAAAAAATAGAGGTGGATTTTGAAATTCGAAATTATAAAAATTATAATATGAAATTACCTGATATAAATTATTAATTGATGTAGATCATTTACTACCAATTTGTGGCAGATCATCAATTAAATATACTTTCGAGAACATTTTTATTATTTTACTGTTCTCAAAAAAATTTTTTATAGTGAACAATAAAAAAAAAATTTATATTGTGTACAAATTTATAAAAGTGTTTAATAATAACTCTGAAAACACTAAATTCTAACACTAATTCTGATTATCTATACTATCTGTGTAATTTAGAAATGATCTTGACAAAAAATTACTAAAAGAGAAGTGAGCAGTAATATTAAATACTTAGATCAATAAATTATTGCTATACTAATATGAATAAAGTTAAATGAAGAATATTTTGATGCACAATTGATAATTGCTATATTGTACAAACCTAATTGGATACGTTAAGACCTGGGTCCCAAAAGTCACAGGAAATCTAGCTAGTTATGTCAGCATGCAGACTTGAGATACTTACCCATTCGGGTAGAGGCAGCTGCATGGCTTGTGATACGAACTCCTGGAAAGTATGCTAAGTAAGGATTGAGAGAGAAATCGCTCTGTCAGCAATACCAAACTGGAAGCAATAAGTGCCTATCTGGTACACACCAATTTGGGAGTTGAAGATAAAAAGTTTGTGGGTAATGTGGTGGATATGTGAATACTGATTGGTGGTTGGGGAAGGATGTATAAAATCCAGGTCAATCACAGGTGTGGAGATGTTGATGGCTCTGGTGGGTTTTAGCTGTGGATAAATAGTCTTAGTACTTAATGTCCTAGTTCTAGTTCTGATATATAATATGTATGTATTTATGGTACTATTTACTTAAGTATTAATAAAAGTCTGGGCAGGAGCTACACCCCAAATATTAAAAAAAAAAATAATAATTGCTATATTGTGGGTTTCAAAATTAAAGAATAGTAACATATTTCATATTTCTGATTGAGTGACCTTAAATCTAAATTTCGTATTTGTATGCTTTATTTAGTTTTCTGATTCAGAATTTCATAAAAATAGAGATTTTTTAAACTCACTTATTTTCAAAATCAGTTACTTTGAAACTTCTATTATACTTATATATTGAATCTATGAATAAGAAATTGACTAGAAAAAAAAAATTATCTTAAAAACTTTGATTAATAATTATATGCTGAAGAGTAAAAACTTGAGAGTAAAATTTTAGTACAAGGTAATAAACTTAGCTCCAGAATTGTAATACAATCGATATACTGTATTATTTTTTTATATAGTATTTTGCATAACTATAATTGAATAAAAAATAAAACTATTAAAATAATACATGACATTTGAATATTGATAGTGCACATAACTAATTATAATTCTTTTTGGGCTAAATTCGTTACGGCAAAAATTTAAATTTTGGTTTGCATTACTAAAATAGTCATTAGATATAATCATAATGCAAATAAAAAAAAAGTTGAAGATAAATACCATACCATTCTGAAATTAATCATCTCTCTTTTTTTTTTATAAGAATGCTTAATTTTGGTTAATTTGGATATAAATAAATTAAAAGCAAAAATTGAATTAGTGGATAGCTAATATAATTTGATTACTAGTTATTGTATACTCAACAGATAAATTAATGTAAATATGTCTATCACATTAAATTATAGCCTCAAAAATTTTTATGCCATTGTTGCCAGAAAGACTTTATTTTTAATGCCATACTTATACGTTTAAAATTAAACATTTTTTAACTTGTTTAAAAATTGCAGTAAAATTCTTTGAAAAACTTTCAAATAATTACTTTAAACTTCTTGATAACCATGAAGATTATTAATGTTGGCACATCTCCAAGCATTAAAATGTTCAAGGCACATTTAGCAATTTTAAGACACAAATCTTTATATTTTCATAACGAGTTGGCAAATATCTGTAAAGATAAAAATAATATTAAAGTACTTAATTTAATCAATATTACTATTCAGCAATTTGAAATTATTATCAAGTAAGTTATTTTGTATTGCAATTCATAAATTCTATTAAGCTGAAGAAAAATCTAAATTACTGTATGCTTATAATTTACACATAGATATATCTATGGAGGAATAGTCTTACTTGAAAACTATAATAATTTATTTATTTTTGAGCTTATGCTTATTGCTTATGAATTTTTTTTTGATGAATTGGCAAAATACATTGGATCTCACTTGATTGAATCGAAAGCTCATTGGCTTCATTTATATTTTACTAATGTTTATCAAAAGATTTTCAGAATGTAAAACTTCAAGAATTACAAAAATGGTACAATGATATTTTGGTAAAATATTCTGATAAGGCTTTTGATTCAGAAAATTTATCTCATTTCAAGAAAATGTATTAGTATCACTTATTAGTCAAGATGATTTACAAATGGAAGAAGTAAAATTTTAGAACCATGTTATCGAATGGGAATTGCTTAAAATCCTGGTATACTATCTAATCTTAAAGACTGGTCCTATGAGAATTTTCTAACTTTAAAGGCTACTTTACGAAACTGCTTATCTCTTATTTGTTATTTTCAAATGCTTGGAGTAGACATAATTGATAATTTACAACCATATCAACAAATTTTAGAAAAAAATCTTTGGATTGATATAATAAAAAAAACTAGTAGTTCCAAATAGAGTTGGCTCCAAAACCCTTTATGCTAAAATCCAAAAGTTTAGAGTTTCAGATTATAGCTTCCAAAACCTTATCCGAAACCACAAAACCTTACCCCAAATTTTATCTGAAACCCTAAAACTACAAAATATTAATTTTTATATAATATTAAGCTATGTAGACAAATAAAAATGTTTTTCATTATTTGGCCGAGTAGCTTTTTAAAAAAAGTTACAGCTATTTTCATAAATTTTAAGACAACAAAAATTTTCTGATAGCTGAACTTAGCAACTTATCAAATTCGATTATTAGAAATTTTATATTGTTCTAGAACTTAGAAGAATAGCTGCAAAATTCTTTTATATAAAATTTTTATTTTTATATAAAAAAAATAATTTATAACAATTTTTTAAATTAATTTATTTATAGCTATTGTTAGCTAGAAAATAAGGGCTAGAGCAACAGACTAAGCTATACTAAAATCAACTAAAAACACGAAACAACAACCAAGACAACATATCAAAAGAGGCATTTAGATTTGAATGGTGAAATAGTTCTAAGGCTTCAGTCATTCTTCAAACAATATCACGTAATGGTCAACGTTGAAACAATAACTAACCTTCTGAAACCAACTTGCAAGGAAATCAAGTATTCACAACTCTTAGAGATACAACACAATAATTCCAACGATAATGGAGTAAGTTAGTCCAATAAAACAAGAGATTTTGCCTTAATAAAGGTAAAATCAGAAAGTGTAATGATATAGTTTTTATCAAAGAAACAAGCAATAAAGATCCTCTTTTAATTATAGAATCGGGTTAGGAATTTAGTGAATTGTATACAATATATAATTTAAATGATTCAATAAACTTTTATTTGTATTGATTGAACGATATTTTTTCAACTAGGCAAAAGGCCCTTTATTTATAGAAAAATTTTACATATTGCAAAGCAATATTATTTAATAAAGTAAATTAATAAAACCTTTTAATTGCATATAACCCAGAAATCTTCTAAATTAATTACATTGCTAAAATCTTTTTAAACCGCTTAATAACTAAAATTGTTTATCTTTTATTAATGCATTATCTTTAAGAAATGCAGCAAATACAATAAGTCTATAAGTACTAGAAGGGTAATAAATGCAGTAAGTTTAATTAATCACTGGAAAAACTAAAGATGGAAATCAATCATCATGGCTGTGGCTTATGCATGTGAGGTTAGCCGAAATCAATGAAAATTAAACTTCTGATGATCAAATTTTTCTGGGTTACACTATAGTCTACATGTAGCTATACTATCAAATATAATTTTTTATAAAAAAAATTTGTAGCTATTAATATTAGGGTTAGAGTTAGATTAAAGTTAAATTAGGATTAAGTTAGAGTTTAGTTAAAGTTAGTTTAAGGTTTAGTTAGAGTTATGTTAGGGTTTAGTTAGAGTTAGATTAGAGTTAGATTAGGGTTAGAATTTGAAGTTAGGTTAAAATTGTAAGAAAAACATTTTTACCTTAGTAAATTTTGAGTTATTGAATATAGCTACAGAAAATGAAATGATTTTTAAAATAGTAATTGTGTAGATTTAATATTATACTTAATTATGCATTCTGGTTAGTTAATTAGGGTTTTAGATTATAGTTTTGGAAGTTTCAGGTTTTGGGTTTTAGTTTTTTTTAAAAATCTGAAACTAGTTTCAGATTAGAACCTTTCTAAAACTAGTTTTGGATAGGTTTTGTTTTGAGCCCAACTCTAGTTTCAAGTTGTTCAGTATTATCAACAATTTTTCTACAAAACATAACAATTTTTATTCGTGATTAGTGATATATATGTAGCTGAAATTTCTTTATAGGTTAATAGAAAAGATAATGCATACACAATAGCAAACAAATTTATATTACTTCTTTATAAAACTAGAGATGTCTTTACTAAAGATTTATATTGGAATTTGTGTAATAAGCAAACACATTTTGTTGTAGTTGTGAAGGTTAAAGGTACTAATGAAATTCTTAGTGAATATAATCCTATTGGGTGTGATAAATTGGTGATTAATATGTTCATAATGAAAAGTTGCAATAAAAGTTTTATTTTTCATTGAAAAATGTTATTGTTTAAATTTCTATTTTAAGCATGTAACGAACTCAAAGAATACAATTTGTTGTAATTATAATTATGAGTGTTCTTAAGCGCCTTAATCAATAGAGCAAAAAGTGTCAAAAAATAAAATTTATTTGGTAAAAAATAGCTTAAGTGTGTTTATCATTAAGATAAATATGCATAATTGATAAAGCTTATTATGTAAATATGCCATTTTTATTAATAAAAAAGATTGAAATAAAAGTGTCATTTAAATCAACAACTTTTTACAACAACCCTTCTTTTTTTTTATACCTGCCTTGAAATTTTATAATCAATTGAGTTTTCAAAAAGAAGGCACAAGTAATATTGCTATAGATTATCACATCTAGCAACAAATTACTATTTTACTTCTTGCACTAAACATTTTTATGAATAATAAAAAAAACCAGGAGGATCAAAAAACAATATATTTTGTCATTTATTACTTCAAAAGAGGTAGAATCCGTATCCGAAGCTGAATCATTATTAGAAACTGTTTCTAAATTATTTATCACCTTTGACAAAAAAAAATAAAAATAAAAAAATATTATTAAATTATTATATTTCTAAATAAATATATGAATAACACCTCTTTGTATTTAACAGCAGCTTTATTTGCAACTAATGGATTCATAAAAAATGGAGGTAAAATATTGTTGTTAGAATGACCTATTATAATTGAAGTCAGTGAACAGAGTAACAGAGGCTGCTGAAGTTAATTCTTCATCAAAATATTTTTGATAATTCATAGCATTTGCTTCTTGTTTAACAGTTGGTTTTGTTTTTTATTTTTATTTTTTATTTTTATTTATTTTTATTTTTGACAAATAATAAAAAAATGTTCAAATATTAATTGCAATATTTATTTTAATTAATTCTATTAAATGAGCACTATTACAATCACTAATTAATCACATCGAAATGATGCTTAAGAAAATTTTAATTATATTATAAATTACATATTTGAATTTTCAATAAAAATTTTATATAAATATAATTTTACTTGAATGTTATTGTGATCACATCAAAATGACACTTGAGAACACTCTTAATCTCTTTAATTGAAATTTTATTAATAAAAAAAATTATAGTAATAGGTTCTTATGTTTTTATAAACTTTTATAATTTTTTTTTTTTATTAATATAATGTCATAGTAAAAACTTTATTACAGTTAGTCCGAAGATTGAAAATCATTCTATAGTCTACAAATCTAGATAAGGGGACAAATAAGCTATTTATTTATAACCTGGCTGCCAAAACCTTTCAACTTGAACTAGTAAATTTTAAGAAAGTTGATTAGAAAATAAATTTCTATAGTTAAAGATTTCTAACTACACTTGTGCTACAGAGTACCCAATGTGACATTACACCTCCTATTTTCTATTTAATACTATTATTAGTTTAAATAAATAAAATAACTCTAGCTAGGATAGATTGAAGAAAACTCTAAGGTGTTAATCTTGACATTACATAATACATATTGTTAGAGAGAAGCCTTGTAGATACTATTTTTCAATAGCAGAGCATGAATTTGGTAGTTGAGTAGTAGATGTTTCTGTATTTTGTTGATTAGTAGAATGTGGTAAAGAAAATTTAATGCATTTTGTTTAATTAGTAATACTTCGGGCCAATTCCCATTGATGTTGATGTATATTATATTGAGACCATATTTCGAGATAGAACCATTTAAAGAGATTGTTTGAAAGGCTGATTGTGAAGTGTTCAATTTATTTTTTGAGTAGAGTTTTAAAAGTGTGATATATTGGTTTCAAATAAATAGTAGAAAGTAAAAAGTTATATTGAGAGTTTATAGAATTAAAAGTAGATTGTGAAAGAGTATTAAGAAATATGATTGATGAGATCAATATAATTTGGAGTTGTTGTAATGTATTTGAGGTTATATTAAGGAGTGACTGTTGGATATCTTCATTGTTTTTTGGGCATAGAAGTATATAAAGGGTATCTTCTATTGTAGAGCATTTGCAACAGCCATTTGTTATATAAAGATTAGGGTATTGAATTTTGAAATTTTGCATAGTTGGTAGATTATTTGTAAGATCTTTAATATAGAAGGAGTATTTTGAGAAGCAATGTTCAAGAGAGTTGAGAATTTTGAAAGTGAGATTCCAATTTATATTAGCTATATAATTGTTAAAGAATTTGAGAAAGGTCTACTAAAGAAGTTCTTGAATTGTAATATTGCTTTTGATAAATGAGCGAAATTTGAATATTATTGTATAATTATACCAGAAAAAGTAAGTAGGGAAGTTAAAGTATGAGTAAAGAATTTCTACAATTGGTTTGGCTGTACCATGTTTGGCTAAGAAGTTCACTTGGTTATGAAAGAAGCTAGTTAAATGTGATTTAACTTTAATAGGGTTAATAGAAATATTTTTAATTGTTAGAAGTAAGTTGATAATAGAAATAATGTCCCAATTTTTTTGTTGGATGAGTTTATGAGATATAAAGCCTGATAGGCTTTTAATTGCTGAGAGGTTATCTATATAAATAGTAAGTATAGAATTAATTGGTAAAGTAAGAAGTAGGGGAATAGTTGCTATTAGTTCTGAACAAGTAGAATCAAGAGAAGGTAGGATTGCTGCATTGAAATTAATAGAGGAGTCATTTTCACAAATCCAGCCTATGCCAGTTTGTATATTAGATGTTTTAAAATTTTTAATAGAAGTATCAGTATAAAATTGTAGGACAGTTGTATTTAAATTCAAAATATTGTTATATAATTGAGTTAGGTGGTTTTGATAGTTAGGTGTTTTGATAATATGTTGTATAAGATGTATTTCCCGAGAGGGTAAATTAATTTGAGGTTGGTGGAGTAATAGTAAGGTTTTTAGATATATTAATTATAGCGAGAATCTCTTTATAGTCTATTTGTAAAAATAGTTTTTTAAAATTAATTTGTTTATATGGTAAATTGATAAAAGTAGGGTT
>CAJVPY010002361.1:0-16353 GCA_910591965.1 Dentiscutata erythropus | reverse complement strand
CCATTGCTAAAGGAGATTAATGATCTTAATATTAAGATTACTGAAGTCTATATAGATGCTACCTATAAGACTGCGCGTGGGAAATATGAACTTTATAGCGTTGTTGTTGATATTGAAGGAGCAGGATTTCTGATAGCCTATCTCATAATGAATACTACAAGGGTAACAGGTACCAGCACGAGAAAGCATACCCAAATATTGGAAAGTTTTTTGGAGACTATAAAATCATATAATGTTTGTCCAAATTTCGTGTTTATTGACAAAGACTTTGCAGAGATAAACGCCATATCTAATGTCTGGGGAGCCTCAATAGTTTAATTATGTGAATGGCATATGAACAGGTAATAAAATAAATCAAAATCGATTAATCAATTAGTTGACTTAAAATTTTAAGTCAACTAACTGTTAAATGATTGTTTGCTTACAATAATTTTAATAATAATAAAAATAATAATAATTAATCAATTGAACTAAAACTTGACCAATTACTATAAACTATCGTATACAAGACCTTACCATATGTTAGACCCATTATGTACTATACCCAGGTCTATTATAAGGAATAAAGTTTTAATAGAATGTAAAAAACCGGGTATACAAATTCGAAAAATTCTAAATTTCATATATAAATTCGAATTTCAAATTCGAATTTATATATGAAATTTAGAATTTTTTGAATTCGACTCCAACCT
Organism: Dentiscutata erythropus; assembly: GCA_910591965.1. Classification (NCBI taxonomy): domain Eukaryota; kingdom Fungi; phylum Glomeromycota; class Glomeromycetes; order Diversisporales; family Gigasporaceae; genus Dentiscutata; species Dentiscutata erythropus. Next base: position 15,661 of record CAJVPY010002361.1, on the reverse strand, counting down.
CTGGGCCCGAGAATAGTACACGAAAGTTTATGGTAGTCATAGTTAATTAGGCCAATATATTAAAAATTTTTACTAATATATATCATATAAATAGGGCTGTGAAATGTAAACTCGAAGAAAAAACAAAGACATCAAGAAACAATAAACTAATACCTGTAAATTATAACCCTAATGAGGCGGTTAATGAATTTAGCTTTATTGATTCTAACTTTTATCAGAATCAGACCGTAGTCCACAAACATACATTATCTGCCCGCCCGCACATCGTGAATCAATTTTAGAAATAATGTATTGTCACTTCAATATGCACTCATTAATACCTGTAGATGCTGAGGGAAACACAAGGATGCCGGAAGCTATTAGACGAAGCGTAGTAGAAGAGATGTATCGATTTTGTACTGAATATGGATTGCGGTTGCTTTGGGCCTATTTATGGACCAACTGGTATTCAACACAACGATGGTATCTTTGGGCGCGGTCAACAAAGCCAACCATACCCTATGAAAAGACAACAATGAAAGTCGAGGCACATTGGAGCGTAATTAAGAGACATTATCTACATCGGTTTAATCAACCTAGATTAGACCTCCTAGTATGGACACTCTTCACTGAAGTGGTTCCAGATTAGAAGGACCGATTATCTCAGACTCTGGCTAGCACAATTGAATCAGAATGGTGGGAGGATTTTAAAAAAGAATGGATATATGCTGGTGCAAGTGATGAAAAACAAGCAGAGATTTGTGTTAGTAAATGTAATAATCGTAAGTGCAGAGATGGATATGGTTTGGTTAAAATCAACAAAAATTAGTTTAGTTGGGACCCTAAACACTAAACTACAAGTTTAGGTTAGAGTTTAGGTTATGGTTTTGGGTTTGAATCACTAATCTAAACCTGTAGTTTAGGGTTCCAATTCTAATAATTTTTCAAAATTAACTAAACTGAACTGTTTCCATCTCTAGGTAAGAGAAAGCGGTGCTTTGACATAGAAACAACAAACGCGAGTGGTCTATATTTCACTGAAATTATCCATTGGGTGTGTAGTTGCCCTGTGTTTGTTAAAAATCGTTTTCTGTTATGCAAACATTTGGTGAGGCAAGTCGTAAATATGCCTGATGGAAAGAGATAATGTTTGATTAGAAATGAATTTAAATGTCATACAGTGCCACTATTTCTTGTTTTAAATAGCTTCGAGAATAATAATGTTGCATTACCAGAGGCACAAGTTATTTCTCAAATTGTTGAGGATGAAACTGTCATAGATAACTCCTCCAAAAATTACAATATTAATGTAGATGAAGATCCATATGAAGAGGCTCGTTCTTATGTTGAGTCAAATTGGGAGTTATTTACACAGGTATTCGAACAGATCTGCTTAGAAAAGTCTTCCAATAATTGGTTACAAGTAAGTGCCATGATGAAATGGAGTCGCATAGTACTGATGAAGGAAGATATTCGAGCTGTAAAACAACGAAAACACCGACAACCAACTTGGGCCACAGAAAATACTAAAAAGCCTTACCTTATGTACTTGTCATGTCCAGAAGAATTAGAGAATGCAAAGATCGAAGATAATAATAGTATATAGCAATAAGATATAGTTAGCAAAAGAACAAGAAGACCCACAATGTAAAAAAATACTAGAAGCTTACGTATGGGTTGGGGTCAAAATCCTGTTTGTCGGGATTTTGACTAGCTCCCAAGCTTACATACCTTACCTATTGTATTCTTTTTTTTTGAAAGTTGGAACACTCTTTACCGGTTAAGTTATCACTTAAATTCAAAAGTAGAATTGTGAAATTTAGGTTTTACCTATTAGATCCACGTCCAAATCGTCTCAATCCTAAAAATATAATAATAATTTAATACTAAAGTTTTTAAGAGCAACGACATAATATTAAAATTTCAAAACTAAATAAAATAAATATTCTTTGACTGATATATATTCCCGTTGACGTTAATAAAATCGATATCGATTATCATCATTTATACGATGTAGCATCATTGGTGGAAATTATTTAGATGCGGCTGCTGCGGCTCGTGTAACTGGCACTTTGGGGGCTGCCCTGGCCGACTCAAATAACACCCATGTTCCGACAATACGGTACCTATTTTTAAATGGAAGATCTTTTTCAGTTTTTAATTTATTTTTGATTTTAGGCTTATTATTAGAAAAAGAAAGACTCAATATGTCATAAATATTATAATACAAACAGGTGTTAAATTGTAAAGCAGTAGGGTTACTATAGAGACGGAAGTTGGTTTTGTATTTTTTTCTTATAAAATTTGTAAAATGTAGTATGTAGATCTTATAGTAGAATATGTTACACAAAAATTTAAGAGACATTTCCACTGATCGATATACACTGTATAATTGATCGTCATATGATTATAGAGTGCTCAATTTCTATCTATGGTTAAATAAAGCAGGTTTTAGACGTGCGCCGTAAATAGATAAAAATAATAATTTTTAATACGTTCTAAAATTCCAAAAATGGTTTTTCGCATATTATACGAGAAATTATGTTCCCAGTAAAAAAGGAGTGAAGTTTTGTATATAAGGTATGTAAAATGTTAGTTGTTATTACTTTTTTCCAGAAGTTTTTCGCGATGTCTTCATCTTATTTGCCTTGTTCGTCCTCTAGTTCTAGTTCGTCAACCACTATCATTTACGTTCTCATAACGTATTCCACTACTTCCGAATATCCACACGGTGAGTTTTTCTTATTGATTATTTGCCGAGTTATAGTGTATCCGAATTACGCTGCCAAATCGGTGCAATGAACTCTGATAAAGAATTGAAAGTGTATCGTGGCCAACCATTTTTGATGGTTGAACGTTCTTCTTTATCAGTTATCGGTCTTCCTGTAGTACTGGCCCTGTCTGCGTTAGAGAGGAACCTGCTGTATAATATATACTAGTAGGCTTGCATCTAGGAAGTTGGTGAACAGGATACACTCCAATATCAAAGCATGGACCGTAGACTATTCCGGCCATGTGACTTTGTTGGTTAATAATGATGACACAGTACTCATAATTTATCTTATTTTTTAGTGGGAAAAATGATAAAGGTATAGATATATTATGCCAAACCGCTGATAGAATTGTTTTAATTAAATTATAATATTATGAGTAATTTTTAAATTTTAACTAATTATATTGTCTGTCTTCTAGTTCTAGTTCGTCAAGCTTTGGTACCACTCAGTGTTTCGGCCTAAACCTGATTTTGCAGATCATTTGTAGATAAAATTGGGCGAAACTAGTTTCGGAGGGTTTCGGACTTATAGGGCGAACCGTTTCAGACTTTGGGAGAGGTTTAGGCTGAAACACTGGTACCACTACCATTTTCATAGTGCATTCCACTACTTCCGAATTAAAGATTATCGGTTTCGTTCGACGAAAGAAAGTCGATGACTTAACATCCACACAGGGTGAGTTTTCTCATTGATTATTTGTCGAGTTATAGTGTATCCGAATTACGCTGCCAAATCGGTGCAATGAAATCTGATAAAGAATTGAAAGCACATCGTGGCCAACCATTTTTGATGGTTGAACGTTCTTCTTTATCAGTTATTGGTCTTCCTTAGTACTGGCCCTGTCTGCGTTAGAGAGGACCCTGCTGTATAATATATACTAGTATGCATGCGTCTGGGAAGTTGGTGAACAGGATACACTCTAATATCGAAGCATGAACCGTAGACTATTCCGGTCATGTGACTTTGTTAGTTAATAATGATGACACAGTACTCATAATTTATCTTATTTTTTAGTGGGAAAAATGATAAAGGCATAGATATATTATGCCAAGCCGCTGGTAGGATTGTTTTAATTAAATTATAATATTATTATAATATTATGAGTAATTTTTAAATTTTAACTAATTATAATATTATAATTTTTAAACGAGAATTATCGACCATATATGGTTTTTCTTCGGCGACGGCTTTTGAAGAACCTTTCCGGATTAGGTAAGCTCGCATTAATTTTTCGATCTACCGGTAGATCTAGATCAGTTTTTTTTTTTTTGTTGTTTCGATTTATTTAGTTTTTTTGGCTTTTTTCAATTCTTTAGGACTAAACGTTGGACAAAGACCTTTTTTTTTTTTTTTACCATCAGTCTTTTCTTTACCAGAACACTTTTTTAGGTATTTCTCGTCCAAAATCAGAATTGAGACGCTTTTTTTTTTTCAATCATTTTTCTTTACTGGAACTACCTTCTCTTCGCTAGTTACTTTGTTGCAAGCTGGTCTTCGGATAAGTATTTGCTTTTTTTTTTTCTTTATTTTTTACCATTCTTTTTTCTTGTTACCGGAACCAACTTCTCTCTTTCTTTAGGTAATGGTATTCGTTTGGAATCGGGAGCTGAAATGCGAAATGGACCTGTCTTCAGTTCTCTTTGAAATCGAGAGGCTGAAATGCTAAATGGGACTTGGGGGCTGGTCTTTCAGATAAGTACCAGCTTTTTTTTCACTACCAGTCTTTTCTTGTTACCGAAACTAACCTCTCTCTCTTTTTTAAGTACTTCGTTTGAAATTGGGTCTAAGATGTAAAATGGGTCAATGTCGTTGTTATTGAAGCCTTCTTCAGTGGGTCTTATCGTTTTAATGACGCCATTTAAATGTACCTAAATTAGTACAAATTTATACGTAAAATAACCCTTTAAAAAATCCGAAATTAATGAACATCATATATGACCATGACTAAGTTTTGATCAATTAGTTTATTGAACACCCTATTGAAACGTTAATACCGGTCCAGTGGATCTTCGCGACTATAAGTTTACTTTATAAACATATAGTCGCGAAGACAAAAAATGTCATATCTCACGATCCACTGGACCGATTTTACCTCTATAACTTTTGTTAGAAGTTGAAAAGAGCTTACTTATTAAAAAATCTGGGAAACTTCAGATTCCAAAAGAGGCAAAAAACAATAGTAAATTTCTCCACGGTTTACTATGTTTTTATATAACTTCATTAGAAATGTTTGGAAAAAGAACTTTACTGTACACATTTTGAAAAATATATTATTTTTGATAGTTAATGTCTTTAATTTCAAAAATCATGTGCGCGTGAACAATTTGTTCACGTCGATCACTTTTACCAGGAAAAATATAAATAATTCCCGAAATATACATGCAAAAGTAAACGTGTTTATGTATGCGAAATCAAGCCACTAGGACTAGCTTTATTGATGCACTATAAGAATAAAGTACAAAATAAAATACAAAGCAATACACTATATAAATTTGAGCGTTTAAACAAAATGAGATTTAGAACACTTTGTTAATCACAACACTGATATTTAGATACTTTATTTTATATTTATTTATTTGAAGTTTGCTAAATACCGTCCTGGATGATTTTATTAAAAATCATCCCATATATAAATTATATAAATATTTTTAATTTATTATTTAATACATATATAATTAACACTATACATACGTTCGCAGACCTTGCGAACTTCTATTTTAACTAATCAAATCCCAACAAATGTACTTTGTTAGAAGACGAGTTATGCATCGTACGAACCTAACCTTAACTACGACGCATCGCCTCATACATAACAAACGTTTCATGCCACACCAAACAACACGAAATCACACGAAACCAACACACTAACACGGTGCACCAACAACGACACAACAATAATTCCAAGATGACAAAATCACACCGCGGTAAAATAGACATAATTCTCACTAGTAACGGCACGTACAACACTGGAAGATAAAGTAACATGAGAGACAACAGAAAGGGCGAACGACCGAAAGTGGCGAAATCCCAGCCGCCAATTATTCTGAAATCCGCGGCGAGATCGCAACCATTGAAATCCACGACGAAACCACAACCACAAACGACGACCAAAAGCCCCGGCTAAATCACAACCACCAACGACGATCAAAAATCTCGACGAAATCATAACCACCAAAGCCAAAACTCCCATTAAGGCACGATTTCAACGACGACTTCTACGACGGCTCCGACGACGACTCCAACGATGATTGCTCCAATAACGACGCCATTAACCGTTAAATAAAAAGAAAATAAAGGGTTAATATTAGACATATGTATACTAGAATAAAAAAAAAAAGAAAAAGGATCAATTACATCGATCATCGATCGTTTATATGTTAAAATTATCCGGGATGATAAAAATAAGCATTTGTTAGTTGGTTATCCAGGTCACACCACGTGGAGGTGCTTAAGTGACCCGTGTACCACACTTTGGTGGATTTGGTATTAAGGATAAAAAAGGGTAAAGAGAAATACGGAAAAGGTGTATATATAAGAAACTTATAACCTCATCTTCTTGCCGTTAGAAGAACATTATGGTAAAAAAAAATAATTAAGATGACCAAATCGACTATTAACAATAATATTTTGAATGTATTGAGGAATTTGGTTTATACTCGACAAGAATGAAGATATCAGCTGTTTTAGCCGCTTCTATGGAGTCAGGTGAGAAAGCTTCCACTGTTGGTCCCACTACAATACCAACAGCTGTAACACCGTGTTGAGCCGCACATCTACGGGTTACTTCAATATGGGCGTAAACGATGTCGCGATCTAAAAAAATATTAATTAGTTAAAATTTAATTTAATTACTTACTTATTGAGCCCTTTTTGGAATAATTTTTGCACTGGATCGGAAAGACAATCCTACCATATGCTTAGCATAATATATCTATGCCTTTATCATTTTTCCCACTAAAAAATAAAAGATAAATTATGAGTACTGTGTCATCATTATTAACCAACAAAGTCACATGGCCGAAACTCACCCTGTGTGGACATATTCCATACCAGTCCACGTTAAGTCATCGACTTTCTCTCGTCGAACGAAGCCGATGCTCTTTAATTCGGAGATAGCATCCCACTCGAGCATATCTCCTAGCATTTTAGAGCTATGCTTTATAAGAACGTAAACGGTAGTGGTATTAGAACTTGACGAACTAGAGCTAGAGGACCAAATAACCATTTTACATACCTTATATACAAAACTTCACTCCGGGAACATAATTTCTCGTATAAATATGCCGAAACCCCATTTTTAGAATTTTAGAACGTGTTAAAAATTATTATTTTTAGCGCACATCAAAAACCCGCTTTATAACCTTAGATAGAAATTGAGCACTCAAAGATTATTTATGGTTATCATCCTGAATATAACGATAATCGTATGGCGATCAATTATACAGTGTATATACTAAAAAAAATAATAAAATAAATTTGGTAACAATATGGGGTTCTGTCTATTCTATGACCTTCCATTTATATAATAAAGTTGTAAACGACTACATTATGCATTTATCGAATTTCTAAGTAATTTTTGAGGCTGAAATAATAATTACAGTCGTCCTCCTCTATAATCACGCAGTCCGTATCATGCAAATTGTGTGATTGTATAAAGGTTTTACTATGATGTGCTTATAAAGAAGTATTTTTTTATAAGTTTATTACAGTATTAGTAAAGTGTCGCAGGCCTTGGCGTGATTATAAAAGGGTTTTACTATGATGTGATTATATAGGAGGTGACTATATAGGAGGAAGACAGTACATGAAAATGCACTATACGTTAAGTTTTTAGGAACTAGTACCAGTCCAGTGTCGTTTTTGACATATCGAATACGGCGTGAACATGACGAAACTGACAGGGCGTAGAATCGATTTCCGGTCACGTGATTTCCAGATGTCGTAGCTCACCCACAAAAAATTTTACCCTCGTGAATTTTATGTTAAGGTTAGGGTTAGGGTTATTTTAGATTAGGTTTAAATCAAGTTAGGGGGTAGATTCAGAGATCTACAGGCGTTATGTCAATAGTCTTCGATAGGGATGGTGAAGTCCAGTCGTTGAAACGCTAAAATTGGCCCAAGAATCGTTAGATATGTGCATTTCAGTCTTCGCGACTATATCTTTACTTTGTTTACACAAAGAAGCCGTGAAGACAAAAATGCCCATATCTGACGACCCACTAGGCCGATTTTAACGTTTCAACTACTATTATGCTCGAAATTCTCTTCTCTACAACATTTGTTTAGAAGTTGGAGAGAGGTTTGTTTAGTAAAAAATCGATTTATCCTTTGGGAAACTCCGGATTCTAAAAAGGGCAAAAAACAATAGTAAATTTTCCCACGGTTTACGAATTAATTATTTTTTTCACTGATAAAACTTGATAAAAATGATCAATAAAATTAATAACAAACTATATTTTTGATTAGTTAGTTTATGTGACACCAAAATATATCGGCATTACACGAGAAAGTAATAGCTCCGTATATATACAAAAAAGACTTTTGCAATGATCAAAAGCTTATGCATGATTTATTACATTAAACGAAATCGGTACCGGCTGAGCCGATTATTAACCAGGATTAATGATCCAAATCGTTAGTTGAAATCGATTGGAAATTTTTAATCAGCTAATCGTTGGTTGATTGTCTATATAATATATTTAAAGCGTGGAATTTTTTTAGCCAATCAGAATGGTTTGAAATGATACAGAAAGCACGTGATTATTTATTATGCCAATCAAATTTATTGAAACATGTGACTATTAGTTGCAACTAATCGATTGGAAAAATTTTAATCAACTACTATTGTTCACTAGCACTCGCGGTGATAACCTTAATAAAAATAGATCAATTTTTTTTTTAATATTTTAATTATGCATATAATTGTACAATAGAAGCAAAGAACTTACATCATCGATCTTGAGAATCATCTTTACAAGTTGAGTAGCCAATAAATATTGTTGTCTTTTGGAAATAAGAGGATCATAAACAAATTGTTCTTTCATATCTAAATATTAAATAGAATAAATCAAATATTAAAAATTTTAAATTTATAGAAAAAAGGTATCATTTATTTATATACAAAAAATTGTCACCATTAGACCCCTTCATCGTGCAATCAATACCAAGGCGACTATTGTTCTCGGTCACTTGACGTGATTTGATATCAGCTAAAGTTTCTATTGGGGAAAGCCCAGAATTTTCAGCTAATGCCATAGGAATTGCATCCAAAGCATAGGAAAATGCACGTATAGCATGTTGTTCTATAGATGAAATCTTATAAACATAACAAAATGTAGTATTTGTGTGAAAAAATAGCCCGACATTTGAAACTATAATATTAATATGAACTATTATTACCTGATCAGCAGCTTTCGAAACAGCAAGAGAGCAACTAATTTCGGCAGCGCCACCCCCATAAACAACTCGATTATCACGAACTAAGTTACGCACAACACAAAGCGCATCATGAGTAGCACGTTTAGCCTCATCGACAATCTATGCGAGTGAAAAGTAGTCGATAACTATTGAAATGTCATATAGCTAAGTAAGAAAGAGTTGTTCACATTAAAGTACTGACCATTTTGTTGCTACCACGTATAAACACAGTGACAGCACGAGAATTTGAGCATTCCTCAATAACTAGCATGCGATCTTTCGTAGTTCCAAAAGAGATCTCACGCACAAGACCAGCAACGCCAAGTTTTTCAGGCCTAAGGTCTTCAAATCGTGGTACTATACGACCATTAGTGGCAATAGCAATCAACTAAGAGACGTTGAAAAAGCATGAATTTAGATATATCTACATATATATATATGTATTTCGATTACATTAATAAATGAGTTTAATTACCTCAATTTCAGGACCACCAACCCATCGAACAGCAGGTAGCTTATTCTGCATTAATAGATGGTTTGCCTCATCATCAAAGCCCCACTGACATATAACCAAATTTGCACCTGTATCTTTGACACGTTTAATCATCTCTTCAAATTTTTCCCTTTCATAGTTTTGCAACTTTTTGTATTCATCAACAGAAGTAATGTCCAACTTATGCTTAGTCTTTGGTTTTGGAGGCTCAAAAGGACATGTTAATATTGCAATCTTGGCGTCCCGAACCTCGCGTGGCATCTGCGGATGCGACATATCCTTGTCAACAATGACACCCTGAACAAGGATAGTGTCAACGAGAGAACCACCAACTTTACCATCGACCTTAATGAGTTCAAAATCGACATCTTTACGCTCTAAGTCAGCAACAGATAAGACAGCATCTACAGCTATTTTAGCGAATTGGTCATGATGTTTAGAGACACTTCAACAATTAATCGCGTCAAAAAATAATTCATTTCAAATGAAGATACTTATAAGTAACCAATTTTAGAAAAAAAAATCAATAAATAAAAGTAAATATATAAATAATTACATTTTACTTCCTAAACTTGTCATAGCAGTTTTGAATAAATTTTCAGTATTTTCTTTTGTAAATTCAACAACATCAGAAATTTTTTCTAGATGTTCGACGGCCACTTTACATGCTCTTTCAAATCCATCCGATATTCTAATCGGATGAATTCCACGTTCTAATAAATTTTCACATTGTTCAAGAAGGGCACCGGCCAGTACTTGATACAAACACGTATAAAAGAATTAAAAATAAAATTTTAGATTTGGGCAAATAGTTGTATATTTAACATTCGATCACATACCAACTACGCCGGTTGTTCCGTCACCAATTTCGTCATCTTGTGATTTAGATAGTTGAACTAATAATTTTGCAATTTGATGTTCTACCTCCATTTGTGTCAAAATTGTTGCACCATCGTTTGTTACAGTGATATCGCCATCTGGGGAGATCAGGATTTTGTCAAGGCCTTTGAGGTTAAAAAGTATCAAATAAAATAAATCATGGATATGTGAGTCATTTTGTATATCTGAATAAAAGTTCTCAAACAAAAGGATCATCTAAATTAATAAGCACTATCGGATCGATTTCATTGTAAAGCTACTATAAAAACGATAATTGAGCTAGGGTATTTTTGTTATACTTAAGATCTAATCAAAGAATTAAACCAACCTCTAGGCCCCAGAGAGGTTTTAATAATGTTTGCTACAGTCTTTGCCGCTAAGATGTGAGACTAATTTCAAGTTCTAAGTTAGGTCGAGTAAGCAAAGTAGAAATGACAAGCATATCGGTCTTATATCACGAGAGTAAAGTAACCTTTATGGCGTCGATTCCACTAAGACGATTCTTTCTCTGTTGTTCCCTTACTATGATAAAAGGGCGTCCATATTCATCAGTTGCGTAAACAGCACTCATATTAGGGTTTGCCATTTCAACGTACTATTAATGTTAAGGAAAGAAACTTAAATTATCAATCTTATTTTTTACAGATGTCTGATTGGCTACCATTAATTTGGTCAAGACATACTTTAAATATAATATATATATATATATATATATATAAGTCAGCTTATATAAGTTTAAAAAATTTGATGAATCTTAATTTGACCAAAAAATAAGCTGTATTTAAAAAAATTTTTTTTTTTCAAACTTTGGACAATTACTAGGCAAAATTCGTTTAAAAGAAAGCTCATTGAATTGGGTCGGGTGGTCATCGAGATGTCTTTAAAAAAAAATTGCTGTTTTGATGAAGATTTTGAGTTTCTTCAAACTTTGAGCGAAGATAACTCTACAACCACCTGATCAATTTTTTTATTTGAATTTTACAATTTTTGTAGAATTCAAATAAAAAGTTCATTGAATTTGACCTAGTGATTGTCGAGATCATTAAAATCTCTTCGTTCAAAGTTGAAAATATTTAATTTACAGGGATATTAAAATTGGGAGGCATAGATATCAATTCTCTAGTTAAAAGAAAAAGAAAAAAACAATTTATTAAAGTAAATTTAATTATATATATATATATATAATTAGTGTTTTTGTGACATAATTAAATAAATCATTTTTATTTTACGTAAATCTATATTGATAAATATTATTTTAGTTCTAATATTCATTAAAAATGTTCATCTTGCAATAAATAAATAAATTCTAAAAATTGCGTTGAATAAATAATTTTATTTACAAATAATATTAAGTGGAATGATTCACGAGACATTTATTTTATAAAGCGCACATTTTACATGATCAATTTGAGTTATAAAATTATTCGTGTTCAATAACTTTGGAAACTTTACCGATGGCAATTGTTTTTCCTAAATAAAAATACGAATAAGAGTAAGAATTGATCAATATTAAAAAATTGCCTAATAAAATTAACACGTAAAACAGTGAACAAACCTTCGTCTCGAAGTGTAAATCTTCCTAATTGTGGATATTCTTCAAATGCTTCAACGCAAATTGGACCTTGAGATTCAAGCCTCGCAATAACTTTCTGACCTTTTTTAACAAATTGCGGAGGCTTCTTCGACTTTCTTCCAGTCTTTTTGTCAATAAGATGTAAAAGTGACTGCAAGTGCAAAATGCAGCTCGATGAAGACAACAATCTTTTACAGCAGCAAAACAAACATAAATATAATATATTTAACTTACAGCGATCGATACCTCCTCTACACAAGAATGAATATGAAGAACTGCACTATATCCAGCACAAATAATATTTTTGTGTTCAAGGATAGCAAGTTGTGCTTCAAATATAGTTGTAGTCTTTACCGATCGCTTAGTTGAACAAACCACAAATCCAGTTGAAATTTCTTCCTCTTCAATACCACGCACACGCAGCCGGACATTGTCCCCACAAACACCAACATTCACTTCTTCTTCAGTTTCATTATAAATGGCGGATACTTCAACAGTTCGCTGGTGAAATCAATGGTATGAGACTGTATAATTATTAAATCAGCAAATCAACTTTATCCAATAATATGGGCAAGCGTGTACCTTGTTTGGCATTATCAACACAGAATGGCCTTTCTTAACGGTGCCCGATTCAATTTTACCAACGACTATTGTACCCATATCCTTCATAATCGCAAATTATATTAATAAAATGTTAAGAATTGAAATTTAGCATTAATATTTCATAAAACTACCTTATACTTTTCGGTAATTGGCATCATTAATGGTGCGTTTAAGTTTCTATCCAAAGCTTTCATATTGTCCAAATATTCTAGCAATGATGCCCCTCTAAAAAAATAATGAAACAATGTCAAATACGTTTGTGCCAAGAATCTCAATTTAATTATGTTCTTACCTATACCAACTGCACACTTCTTCAGATAGACGATCTTTAAGATTCGCCCCCGTAAATGCAGATACTGGCATGAATTCAATATCTGCGTAGAGTATTAAAAAACAAAATTCAATTATTTACGTTCCTAAATAAAGATCTGAATGAATTCGTTACGTACCTGTTGCAGGATTATATCCACTTGACTTTAAAAATGGTGTAAGCTTGGTAACACATTCATCATACCTAAATATGACAGTAAAAAACTTAGATATTTTTCTATACAGATCGTGATTATTGCATCTTCATATCGACCGATTTGATTTTTTTGGGCCTTTTTAGATAAAATGATTGATGCTCTTATACGACGTTGAAAAGACGACGTTGAAAGTAAAAATGAAACACGTCACAATCAATAAAAAAAGATTTTCTAGTACATATATGAGATAGAAGCAAATAAAAATAAATAAAGCAGCTATACTAAGTTGTAAAAGGAGTAAATTAGTAGTAGTTGGAATGTTCAGGTGTTAAGGATCGAATGGTCATTGATAATAGTGTGTAAAAAGCAATTTTCAAGAAAATGACCTTTTAAACTTACTTTTAATCTATTAATTATATTTAATATAATTTTGTATAGGTTTAATTATGAATTAAACGCAAGTTAAAAAGGCCATTCTTTTGGAAACTCCTGGGTAATCATCAATCATGATTGGCTAATTAATTTTGGCCTGATCATATCGGTCCGTATGTCATCACAAACCTACCTCTCCTTGGACCAACCAACTGTAGGATCATCCATTTTGTTGATGACTACTATCAGTTTGTTGACTCCAGAAGTTTTTGCAAGAACAGCATGTTCGCGCGTCTGACCACCTCTTTCAAACCCAGTTTCAAACTCTCCTTTTCTTGCAGATATGACCTAAAAATTCATAAGAGAAATATAATTTATTGATCTGAAAAGTATGTCCTCAAGCTTGAATATATTTGAACACATTGAAATCACATGCCATAATTCCGACGTCTGCTTGAGCTGCGCCACCAATCATATTAGGTACATAGTTTTTGTGCCCAGGAGCATCTAGAATTGTATAACGCCTTTTTTCTGTTTCAAAATATGCACGACCACATTCAACAGTTTTCCCCTGTAGGTATTAATAACATAATGAATAATATATTGGTCATAAGATTTTTTATGCTTATTTCTAGAATTCACAACTTATGACGTATAAACTATTCACCTTTGCCCTCTCCTCCTTTCCGGTATCAAGAGCCCATGATAAATACCAAGATTCTCGATTTAGTTCTTTTGCTTCTTTTTCATATTTTTCCATAGTTCTTTGATCAACCATGCCTGTCAAATATCTAAAAAAGGATAAATAAATGATTAAATTTTAAAACAAATAAATTTACTAAATTCACTCACAAAATATTTCCACCCATAGTAGACTTTCCGGCGTCTAATTGCAAAAGAATGACAATTATATGTAAACAGTTAGTTAAAATTCAAGTTAACATTGAAATTATATATTCTTATTTCTTTCAGACTTGAAAATACAGTGCCTTAATCTAACAACAGTAATTCAATTCTAATACTATTATTGTTATCAAGTAAATTAGATCATATCCCAGGTAATAGTTGCACAAATACTAACCTACATGACCAATGAATACGAGGTTAAGATGCTCCTTTCCATATAAGTCCTGAACAATCTCGCTGTCAACGACTTCCTCGCCTATGCCATCGGCACCCTGATCCGTAACGTTGGGCTTTTTATCTGCATTTTTTGCCGGAGTAGTGTTTGTTGAAGTAGTGTTTACTGGAGTAGTGTTTGCAGTAGTGTTTGCCGGCGTAGTACTTGTTGCTAATTTGCAAAGTTTTTAATCAGCATAATTTATATAACGACGACGGTTGATTTCAAGAAAAGGTCAATATTCAACTCACTATTTTGCAACCAGCTTGGCACGAACTCCTTTGCAGAAGTATTTAACTTGAATTCTTTTACAGATAACTGCGTTGTTTTCTCAACAAGCGTAGCCTCAGCCTCAGCATCTTCCTCCCAATTATCTTTTGGATCTATGTTGCCTTGTTCTTTACTCATTTCTAAACAATATTCGATATTCGATATTCAGGTAATATATATAAAACCTGATAATCTGAGATCTGCGGAATTAGGGAACTACTCGTAAATCGGGTACCATATTTCGGTGTAAGGCCATATTGAGTATGTTGCACTATAGTGCTGATTAATTTTAAAGAATTATGTCATAATGCATCATTGTCCCTTGAATTGTCTGGGAGTGCCCAAATTGGCAGAATTTGCTCATTATTCTTATGAGTAAAATAATAAACTATAGATGGATAGTCTAAGTATGATTTATACGCAGTGTTTAAAATTCAATTTTGGTTCAAAAAGCTTGATAATTTTGGAAACATAACAAAAAATTCAAAAAAAAAATAATTTTATATGACATATATAAAGTCCGCAATTTTGGCTTGTGGAATGAATTTTATTAAGGCCATTTGAAGTTATAATTTCGTTTAACGTTCCTTTCGAAGCTTAAGCGTAGTGGCTAGTTTTTGTAGATCATTTTGTGACGTAACAAATTTTGATTGGCTAAGAGAAGATAAGTTCAAAGTAAAAAATTCGCTAATAAAAGAATATTAAAATTATAAA
>CAJVPY010002360.1:0-16354 GCA_910591965.1 Dentiscutata erythropus | reverse complement strand
GCCAGATATTATATTAATGCCAGTCAGATTATATGGTAATGCCGGCCAGATAATTTTATATTAAAAATCCCGCGCGGATCACGCGCGTGCCCATCTCTACTCATTAGACCAATAGAATTCCAATAGACCATTAGACAATAATTTTTTTGATAGATTATGTCTATTCAAATCCCTGATACGATAATATATACGTCAAATTGGCACCTAAAATTTTTTAATCTTAAATGGCTTTAACGGCAATTTAGAATAAAAAAATATACATCAATTATTATGTTCTAAATATACAATGCGTGAATTTATTGGTTCGATGAAACATTTTAAATGATTAAACTAATTATGCAAAATGTTAGAAATTAAAAACACTCTAAAAAAAGTTTGTCTTCAAATTTTATATTAATAAGCATGTTAAAGTCCACATAAACAATGGAATCATAAGATTATCATTTTGGTATGAAACAGCTTCTAAAAAAGCTATATATATAAATATATATATATATATGTCAGCATTCAATTTTCAAAAGTTTCAATTAACTATTTAAATACAAGTTAAAACATTTACCTGTAATTGAGACAGCGAGAGTATAATATAGCCACTACAAAATATAAGCCAATATTAAACATAATGAATTATGTTAAAAGAAAAATTAATACCAATTAATACCAATTAATACCTCTTCTATGCCTGGCAACAAATTATTCCTTGGCCACAAACGGGTTACTGCAAATGCGCCCAATAAATGGAATATGATAAACGCAATGGACCCCTCAATTGTCTTTGATGTTCCAGGCCAACGTCTACGACCATAACGCTTACCAATTATAGATGCCTAACGAAATTGATAAATTTTGTTAAATAATTTGCTCTTTGATAATCACATGATACATAATGATAAAAATTAAAGATATTGAAAACGAACCATAGCATCACCTAGACCCAAAGTTAGAATGCCTGATATGTTTGCTAGGATGGAGGTTCTATAAAAAAATCAGAGTTAAATTAAAACAATACACGTGCATAACAAATATGAAAATGATACGATGTTACTTTGTCCTACTCTCACTTAAGCATGAATGGTAATAAACCTACCCTTGCATCCAGATGCAAGCTGCACATCCAACTAGCAAATATAAATGACTCAAAATACAAGGGCCTGAATCACGATTATCTAAAAATTCACTTAGAAAAATATGTATATTTTTTCCTAAAGGATATACGGCAAAGTACCGCAAATATTCTAAAAATATAAAAGCAGAAAGTGCCACACTAAATGCCAAATGCATGAATTCGGGCTAAAAAATTGACAAGTAAATATCATATGTACTAAACAAAGAAAAAAAAAAAGTAACGGATCAAGATAACTCATATACCTCAAGCAAATATCCGGGAATAAACATAAATACAGTTAAAAAATGAAAATATTTTCGTTTGGTATTTAAAGAATATATTCTTCGTGTTTGTATTATGTGAGTGAACAGTACAATTGAAATTATAATTATAATAATCCAGTATAGACACAATAATACTCTCGTGGGCGTTTTAAAGACATAATGCAGTATCCTAAAATCAAATAAATAAATTATTATGAATAACGTACAGTAAAATGAATAATAAAAAATAAATACTAACCAAATATAAGGATTTTCAGACAAGAAGAGTTGTATACAATGACCTATAAACGCAACGATCAACGACGTACCAACCAATAGGGCAAAAGAAGTCCATTTCCGACCATTGTTTTGAAAAACACGTTTACGTTTGCTTTTCCATGCAGGACGTTGAGCCAAATTCCTTGAATGTACCAATAGAGGTGAAAGAATGATTCCTATTAGGAACATTCCTAAAATTAAGGCAATTTGAAAGATGGTAATATCGCTTGGAAAATGGTGATTTAATGATGGAATTTTTACAAGTCTGAACTATATCGTGCATTAAAAAGAAGCTTAATAATGAATGAGAAGTTTCACGCATATGATATATATGAACGAACCTTTTTAACGGTAATGACCCATAGTTCTACAGCAAGCAATGTTATTGCCTGAGCGACAACTGCTAATTCGCCAAACGTGAAGTTCTTTTTTAATAACAATGCGGTTGAGTATAATGACGTCTGATAAAAAATTTGTGAAAATAAAGTATGTTGCCACGGAAATTCTATCATTAAAAGATAAGTTAATAAACTAAAATTTTTCAAGAATACAAATAAGAATTTTAATTACACATCATAATAATAATGATAATAATAAGTGAATGAGAATAATAAATATAATTATTATTTGTTAATAATTATTGTTATTACTATTATTCTAAGATCGCATGACGAGGATTTACGTGTTATTTTTCAAATTTTAATCATAAAAAAAAAATTTTTTTTCTCATTCCGGGCTTTACCTTTATTTCCCGAAAATGTAATGAATAAGACAAAGGAATGTGATAGGAGTGATTAATAACACGAGTCCCCATCATGTAATAAGACGAAACATCTATTCTATCATGCTGGGGAAATCATTGAAACATATCTCCAACGACAAATATATAAGAACAAAGCACCCCATATATGCCCCTGGAGAAATATTTAATTATTACCACCGCCACAGTGAATAAATAGTATATTGATAATTGTTATTATTTAAAACTTACTTTCAAACAAAGGTAAGAGCCCTAACTTTGCCATAGAAATAATTAAAATTATAGATAAAATAGTAACTATGCTCATCGCCCAAATGACAGACATATTAGGTAGATTAACGTGTTTAGACATGAACATATGAATCAAAATTCCACATCCCATCGCAATGCAAAGTTCAAAATTTGCTTCGAAAAATTCTAATTGTTATTCATTAAAAAAAAAGAAAACTAAAGTTTAATGTTGTTGATTATCAAATATGGGCCACATCAAGAACCCAAGATTATGACCACCTATATGGCCCGCTCACCCTAGATCAAGAAACCATCTTTCATACCGATGTTTATGTCATCATTTACATTTGTTGAGCGATGAATGTCTACCAATTTTGCAGCAGCCACGGTTGGAATTAATAAAGTACCATAAAATGCACCATCATCAACATCATTTCTGAAATTTGATTATAATAACCATTAATATTCTGAAACTAATTTTAAATACATTATAATAAAAAAAAAAGGGTGAAATAATACCTATAACATTTCTCGTCTGTTCCCCAAATCATATGAGAAAGCTTTTCATCCTTGTTTGAAAACGGTAAATCAAAAGAATAAACGCACCAAGTCCATATCGCAAGCAAAATTAAATCTATTTTATTCCATTTAAAGATTTTAGTAAAAATGGAAAATTTTAAGGATAAGACTACATCAATTAATATAATCAAATATTACCTAAACTTTCCATGCGTCCAACTTCATTGGCAGCCATTATTCGGACTAGCCTTATACTAGCGTATAATGAGATAGCAAAAATTACACCACGTTCAAACACACTCGCAGTGATAGGTATTGGTGAGGGGAAAAAATTGATCTTTTTATTTCCGAAATCCATTTTTTGAGGAGGAATTTCGACGCTAGGGTCGATTTCTTCCTCACTAGTACTGCTGCCAGTTGGGGAAAAAGAAAATATATTCTTTTTCCGCTCAACAAGAAAATTACAATGACGATTTGTACTTGAACTCAAACCAGGATTAAGATCAAAAACCATACGTAAAGTGAAAAAAATCCTCTAATGAACAAAATTCATGAAAATGGAAAGTAAAAGATGGTGAATGTTTTGATGTGATAACGGAATCCAGGGTGACTTATATAGTTATTATGCACTATGTAATATAAACGATCAACAAGATTTTTAAATTAGGAAGTTAAAGTGTTACATTTTAATCTAAAACGAATGTAATCACATGAAATATGTCACTCTGCATCCGATCTTTTAATACAAATAAAAATAATATAAAAATAGTAACTTCAAATTCATTCGACGGTCAATATGACAGGTTTCAGAGCGTTTGAAATACCTCGGAAATGCTTCAGATTGAAAAAAAAAAAAAAGGTACACGACAAGAACAGAAATCTCATTGATATTATCGTCACAACTCGAAACCCAAGGGATAGTTAACAAGAATAAACGGAAGTATAGTTGGTTAAAGCTAAGAAGAGCACGGTAAAAAAAGTCTTTCAAGCCTTTACAAAATTTTTTAAAATATCTGGTTTCCAGTTCAGTTATCCTAATTTAGGTTTTAGCATCCAAAAATTGGACCTAATTTAGATTCAATTTTTGAATACCAAAATTTTAGTTTAAAATACCATTGTTGTTTAATTTTCTGAAAATTATTTTCTCTACAGCCCATTTGTCCAACGTCACATAGGGTTAAGGTTGGCATTTTGATTAGTTGTATATATATATTGTTATTAACTTGTTATCCTATGTGATGTCGGGCAAACGGCCTAAGGGAAAAATAGCTTTAATGAATTTTATCAGACTTTATATTATCATTTCACTAATACTCTAATACTGCAACTTTGCATTTGAAGAATATTTTAATTCATCAAAAACAACTAATGATTGCAAGTTTTGGACTACCAAGATAGATAAGTAAAATGTCTACGACTTCAAATTTTGGAATATTAGCATATATTGAATATAAAAATACATCAGCAAATGCACATTGAAATCAGAGAGAGCATTAACAGATATACTTTGCAGAAACGCTATGCCGATTATAATCTTGGATTAAAATAAGAAAAGCATTAGCTAGTGTTGTCAATGGGCATGGACATATAAAAGATATGGACATGTGTACTGGTAAAGTATATATACTTGCAAGATGTCTTCAATACTAATGACTTGAATCGGTTGGGCTATAATCGGTTAATCGACCCGAACCGAATAAAATTCGGTTAACCGGTTATCTATATCCGAAATCTTTCGCTCTATTCTATCAACTTTCTCATTTAACTCAAGTAACAAATCTTTAATATCAGCCAATATAGATTGATCTTAAATTATTTTAAATAATAAATTAAATTAAAAATACTATAAATAGAATTAACGAATAAACTAAATTAAATTATTTAATTTTAACCAGCAGCAGTTCTTGGAGTATAATGTGAAGGCGATTCGACTTGTTGCACAGCAACCCGCTCAGTATCTAACTGAGGCGCGACACTAGTAGCTGTTATTTTAAAAAGTTCTGCGCGTCTTTTAACATCTTTTCTTGCTATTTTGCCGAGTTTTTGAGACATTTTGTATATAATATAAGGTAAAAGGGGTATTGTAATGCAGTTAAGAAAGAAAATTTGTTATAGCTCGTGACTTATTAGTCCAAATCGAATGATTTATATACCATTCGATTCTAATCACAGAATCATGAGATTTTAACGCTCAAATGCTATGCAAAGTGTATTATGGCGCAGATACCAATTATGACGCACTCGCGATATCTCAAGATCCAATGATCTGAATCGAATGATTTTACCATCATTCGATTCGTCTCATCGAGTCAAATTGAATGGTGGTGATATCGTTTAATTCTGATCACTGGATCCCGAGATATTGTAAATGCGTCATAATACCCTCTTTTACTTTATATAATAATAATAAAGAATATAAAATAAAAAAAATGAAAAAATAAATGAAAGAAAAAAATAAAAAAATACAGATGTTTTTCATAAATTCTGGAACGACTGAAAAAATTGCTGATGACCGAATCTATAAGTTTGAGTGGTTACTTATTGATTCCGACTCGGTAACTTATCGATTCGGTCATCAGCGATTTTTTCAGTTCCAAAATTTATGAAAACAGCTGTAATCGGTTGACCCGGTACAACCGGTAATCAGTTGGCGGGGTCGATATAGTATGAAGAGTAAGGAGAGAATAAAGGAACCGAAAAATTCCGAAAAGAAAATGAATGAACATAAAAGACGAGACAAAAATTTCCGAAGGTAGTAGAGATAATCTTAACCAGTTGGCAACCGGTTGAATGAAATAATTCGGCTCGGTTAACCGATTAAGGAAATTTTTCTCAGTTCAAATCACTATTCAATACTATTACTATAATGAAAAGCCTGAGTGCTATTTCTTAATAATACGTAGTTTATCCACTGCAATCCTGTGAAACTAATTGTTTACCTAGTTTTACATCAGGTGATGTCAAACAATAACTATCATGTTAGTAGCAACTTAATACATAACAAACGAATTATATCAGAGTCAAATTTGGCCTAATTAAAGATGTGGGTATAATGCTATAATTTTAATGAGTTACGGCAAAAAACGCCATAACTCCTTACAATTACAACAAGTTATGGCATTATATCTACACCTCTAACTTTAGATCTAACATAACACAATTTCAAAATAATCAAGTCATTTTAGATCATTTAAAGTCATTTGATCCATTTGCTTAAATTTGAAATGACATTTAACTAAATGATCTATAAAATTTGGTCAACCCCACAATTTTTATCACAGCAATGTATAACCGTACCGTTTTGAAGATCTTGCTTACAATCCGGGCAAATTTAGATCGTTTTCTCACGCAATAACAAGTCGAAAAATTCTTTCGATTGTAAAGGTTAAAAAATGGAAGCAAAGTGCATTAAATATTTGTGATCCATAAAAAACGAATTGGATTTTAAATTAGTGATTTGAACCGAGAAAAAATTCTCTTAATCGGTTAACCGAACCTAGTTATTTCATTCAACCGACTACCAACCGGCCTTCGGAAATTCTCGGAGCATTACTCTAATTTTTGTCTCGACCTGCTTGTCTTTTATGTTCATTTATTTTCTTGTCGGAACTTTCGGAACTTTACTCTCTCCTACGTTATTTTGACATTTTCTCATATCATATTGATCCCACCAACCGGTTGTACCGGGTCAACCGATTAAGAATCCTCAACCGGTTACCCGAAATTTATTCGGTTCGGGTTAGTTAACCGATTATAGCTCAACCGATTCAAGTCACTATTTTAAATATATTGATATTATTGAAGAACAAGATATTTCAGGTCCAGAGCACCTCAAGTTAACCGGAAAGAAACAAGAAACAGCGATGGGGATTGTAGACCTTACACAAAAGCTCAGTACATAATTAAAGCCATTTTCAAGTTATGCATCTAAGGATGAAATACGTCTGTCTTAGGGCCTCAATTAATGGGTCGAAAATGTGTCGGGAATTAAATTTTAATTAACAGAAAGTATTTTTAATCGATCAATCGAGCTTGTCATTAAGATAAGGTAGTTTATTATGTGAAAGAAAAATTTTAAATAGTAAAAAACGATGAGTTTACCATTTCAGTCAAAAAAATTTTTGCCTGAACCACCACCTTTTTTTTTACGCTGACTATAAATATTAAAGTGAATAAAGTATTGCTCAAATTTTTTCATACTTTTTATTGTGGATTTTCATTATTGACACATTTTTTTATAAAATTTTCGATAAACTATTTAGAATCCTCTCATGCAGTGATTGAGATCTTTATTTGATCTATTGTTGCAGTTGAGCATCACTCAATTGTTAGAAAATCACAGTAATAGTAATAGTGATGTTTGAGCATATCTCAATAATATCGTCATTCATATTACAATATTAACTTTTTAAAAAATGTTATGATAATAGCTAAAATTATGTTATAATACTTGTACGCTATTTCGATCACTATGAAATTGCATCTATATTGATGCTTGAGAACACCCTTAAGCAAATATGGAATCACTGAACCGGTTCCTTCAGCTTATCGAGGACATTGTAGGATTACCTCGCGCGCTTCAACTCCTCCTTGACGTTTGTTTTCATGATTACAACAATCGCAAAGAATTCTTTCTCACTATTCATCTTGAGAACACCCTTAAGCAAATATGGAATCACTCTTCAGCTTATCGAGAACACTGGAGGACTACATCATGCGCTTCAACTCCTTTCTCACTATTCATCTTGAGAACACCATTAAGCAAATATGGAATCACTAAACCGGTTCCTTCGGCTTATCGAGGACACTGGAGGATTACCTCACGCATCTTTGATGTTGTTTTCATGATTAGAACAATTGCGAAGAATTCTTTCTCACTATTCATAATCAATTTTATGACGATATCTTTCTAACTACTGTTGAAAGACTCAATAAGCTACTGACTTATATAAATGCCAAGTTTTAAACTGGGTAATCTTGTAATAGAAGTTTTAAGAATTTAACAAGACTACGTTCCTAGTTTCAAAGCGATAGCACTGTGCAAGAAGCTGTACACTTTATTATGGTCGGCCGAAAATGTGTCAGCCGTAAAAAAGAAATGCACAAGATACCAGTGGGCAAATGCCCCAGGTTTAATCGATAAAAATGCAGCTCCACCCACAAATGCACCATCTTGGTTTATATCAAGGTCATATGCTGACCCCGATGGTTGCAATACTGATAGCGATAACCCTCCTCCTGATAACGACAACGACAACCTCCCTCTAAATACATTGATATAATATTTCAGGATTCTACATATTGTCAAACAAATTACCAAGAAACAGATTAGTTTAGATTTAGTTAGAAATTATAGATGTAGAAGCATCGATCTTATGTCATAGAAACAATCTAATTAGTAAACTGGATTCCTATATAGATGTAATAACAGAGGAATGAGTAAATAAATAGCGATTCAGAAAAGTTGGTGTGCATAACGAAGCCGAACGATTTACAGAAGAAATAGGATCGTACAAAACATCGTGCGAAAGCGCCTTCAAATAAAGAATATAAGATTGGAAATGCGATGAAAATTATGAAGACTATTATGATAATCTTTATGGTATTTTTACTATTGGTAGGTTTTGTCAAGGAATTATAATTCATGCAAACATTGTTTTGCTAACATTGATTTTTTAATTGTAGCCAATAAATGGTAACCCCTGCGCGTTATTTCGCGACGATATCGATAATTTTACAAATTTTCATTTTTCATAATGAAACTTAAACCTTTAATTTTTTTGCAACAAACTTAAATTTAATCATAATGAATGTGCCTACATTAAAAATAATGTTGGACATTTATCACGATGACTTTGGTACGTTCCGTAACGTGTATCATTCCTTGGGTGGAATTTATCTTCAATTCTGTAATATGCCTTTATGGCTAAGAAAACAATTAAAGAATCATTTTGTTTTGGGCTTTGTTCCGTTTGGAGGGGAGTTTGATGATGTAATAAAACTGATTATAGATGAAATTAAAATTTTAGAAAAAGGTACTTTGATGAGTATTTCAGGTCAATATTATGTATACAACAAAGAAGATATATCTCTCAGAAAGATATTTTATCGAAATTAATTTTAAGGCTTTGAGTGATGATACTAAACTTCGCAAAGTGAAAAATATTATGGAAATAATTGTGGGAAGTTGATGATTCTTTTGTTAATAAAGAAAATAGGTTTTGCCTTAAAAATCACATATGATTTACTATGTCCCATTACGTGAATACGTACTGGTAGAAAGATATAATGCATTTTTTACCTATAACGGTAAGCCTATTGGCTAATGATATTTTGTCTCTGTGATGTAACAATCCACTTTGTGGCATCGAAATAAAACTGTTATTTTTCATTCTGTTCTTATATGAACATTGGAAATATATTTATATACTAAGCCACCAGCATTTTAATTTTTTAACACTAATACTGGGAATAAATTTCGCGTTTATAAAGATCAAATTCTACATGCAGAGTTGTCATTATTATAAGGTTTATGCGTAACTTGCTTGTAAAACACAAGTGCCACACATCACAGGTTTTATATTGTATGGTAATTTCAGCTATATATTATTTTTTTTCGTTAATACGTAAAAAAAAAAAAAATCAGATTAAAGAAGTGCAAAATTACCGTAAACGGCCTTCTGAAAGACCCTCCCAAATACGTAGTAGATATGTAATCCTTTTAAACATCTAGATATGCATGCTACAAATGCAAAGTGTGCATGCATTTCAAATTTTTACTTTCTAAGATACAAACTTTCAGCTCCCTGGGTCTACTATAGGTTTTAAAATTTGTGGAATGTAACAGACCCGGGTCTTTTATATGGCCGTTTACGGTAACTTCGAAAAGTGGGGCGTATCTTTAGAGGATGGAAGCCTGATGTAAGGTTTGTAATCATAATTCACATCTATATTGCAAAACATCAAAAAAGTAGCCGATGGAATGTATAAGCAATGTGAATGTGACAATTACTAAGGGAAGAAGTGAGAAGTAAAAGCATCATTATTTCATAACAGTTTTGAGTAAATTTATTTTATAATAGAAGCACTGTTGTAATAATTCTACAATATATAAAATAGGTTGATATGGAGTCGCGGAAAGGAACTGCCATCTTATGATCTAGGACCTACAGACATGATCTTTATGTTTTATCCCTCCATTGAAGCAACCGCTACATTGAAATAAATAAGTTTCTTGCTGTAGTTCAAGTTTTTTATATTTATATCACTTATTCATAAATGTTTAACAACAGAACAGAAATAATATAAACAAATGATTGCTTTTGATTATAAAGACAAACAACTACATAATTATTTCAAAATAATGTATAATTATATATCCAGGAAATATGGTATTCACCTCGAAAATGGATAAATTAGCATAACCATTCCATTTAGAACCGGCACCTGGATGTCCGTCTTCAAGCTTGAGATTCTCAATTTTGTGTTACAGCCAGACCTCTCTAAATGCATAGCCGAGGGGCGGCCAAAAATCTTAGATGTATTGCATTTAGGGAGGTAAAATCTATAAGCGTCATATAAGTTAGGACCAAATAAGGCCATGCACTTAGAGAGACCATGCATTTAGGAAATATGTGTTTAAGGAGGTCTGATGTGAAAACTTCATTTCCGCTAATTCTTTATGCTTTTGAAGATTATATTTAGATTATTAATTTAATAGGTGAGTATAATTATCTTTTGTTAATCAAAGCGGTCATATAAATCATGGATAGTTATCATCTTTGATTTTAATTTTATTCGTCTTTATTCTAACATAAAGTAAGCTATTCAAATTTATATATATTTACAGCATTTATCACGATATATATTTTATTCCATAAATAAGGATTGAATATAAAAAATCGTTTATTAATCGACGTATTTGATAAATCTTTCTACCCCGAGTGAATCAGGCGGATATACTCAGATAACCAAAAAGTCTAACCGATAGGTAACATTTTATGAGCGGCCAAACCTAAACAAGACATGCTAACTTACTATAATTAATATCTATAATCAAAAAAATTATATATGTATCGATATTTATATTTTAAAAAATAAACCCAAATGATTATAAATTAAAACATAATATTTTAGAAAAAATTATTGTATTTTTCATTGATATGAAATTATTATACACAATTCTAATTCAACTAAAGTTAAAGTTTATTTATTTATAGTTTAGCCGGAAAATAAGCTATAAAATTCTATTATATTGATAAAATATCTAAATTTAAAACGTTTTTACTAATGGCTAAATTCATTTACAGTATAAAAAAATAAATATTTCAAGCTATATATCTAAATAATACAAAAATTTTTAACAATAAAAAAACTTTAAGAATCCAGTTATTTATATATCAAATAAAACTAAAAATTCTTAAATAAGCTATTTCAAAAACCTTTAAATAAAGCAAGACAAACCTATATTAAAAAGCCTTGATTTTGAAAAAAAATCAATGCAAAAAACTAAAAATTATACAAACCAAAAAATTAAGTATTGAACAAAAAATATATATTCTGATACAATTCATTTTCAAAAAAATTAAGGCAATTTTTTCTATTACCACTAGAAACCCTTCAAAAATCAACCTTCAAAAATAAGAATCAACCCTCAATACCCTAAATACTATCTCTTTTTATGAGATATTCCATTACTCAGATGTGATGTAGATCCAAGATTAGATCTTCTAGGTTTTTCCACAATCTGAAAAACTTCGTAATCTAAAACTGACAATGAATCCGAATTATCACTTGTTTTCCACAAAATTGACCTTTTTCCATTCGGGAATGATAATAAACCTTTAGTGCCAAAACAAGGACCATATCCCGCTTTTTTATGAATTGCAATTGTATTAAGTCTAGTAATTTCCGCTTTATTTTCATCAAAATTGAAAATAAAACTATCTTTGGTGTTACGATCAAATTTCCAATCTACAGGATTATATCCTCCATATAATGCATTAGTTTTATTCATTTTAAAAACTACCACCGTTTTTTGAATTCCTTCACATCGCTGATAAAATACATCTGGTGAAAATGTATCCCGTCTTCCACGGACAATTAATTTAAATTCATATGGTATTTCTGCTGGTCTATAGGGGTTTTCTTCTCGGTGATCAATCCAACCTGAAATTAATGTTGCATGACAAATATTGATAATTGTATCATTAAATTGAAAAGAAATTGGTGATGAAATTTTAACTGATGATCCGCAAGCTTTTTTTAATTGTTGTCTAAGTGCATATTCGAATTTATCCGATGGTAAGAATGGTTCACAAGGAACTAAAATATCGTGAAATTCATTCCAATTTAATGATAAAACAGCATCCCATGGAATACATTGTGCAAGTGCATTTTTGAATTCATCCCAATCTTCTTTTGCCCATCCAGAAACTCTATTTCCTAATCTTGGAATTTGATGTTTTGCCCAGTTGACGATGTAACCCCAGATAGCTTCATCCAATTTAATACACCCACGTTTATCAAGCGATCTTAATATTTCTGGGCTAAAACTATCATGTGTATCGAATATACTCGTAGGCATCGTTGCAATTTTGTTCGTGTAATAAACTTGAAGTGTCTTGAAATTATCATGCCTGAAAATTTTATCATGATGTTTGATGAAATTACTATCCATCCATTCAGCTTCATGTTGAGTTATTTGACGTTGAATACATTCCAAGATTTCTGTAAGACCAAGTTCTTCGGCTGCATAAAGTAAATCAAGTGTTTGTTGCCCATCACAATTCATAAAATCTACTTTTCCACTATAAAGATATCTAAATAAAAAAAAAAATTCGTTAAAAGTTTTAATCTATATTTTAATCTATTTTAATAGAGTAACTTACCTAAGAATAATTTCAAAAACTGTTGCAGATATATTATGCTTATTAAGAATGATTTTGTCATATTCGCTTTTGCATTTGTCGCCCGACAAACAACCACGAAAATAAGCAGACCTAGCTCTCAATATGAGAGAATGGGCTGGAAATTCTTTAACATCTTCACCATTGCCAACACGAATAACTACATCATAATATGCTGCACTTTCAAGAAGGTTACAAAAATCACGAGAAAATTTTGCTAATAAATGATAAGACATTTTGTTATTAAAAAAATAAAATATTTAATGAGGGAATTAGAATTCTTCGATTTGAGTATGGATTGAATAAGGTTTTTCTTATTTTCTTGAAAGAGCAGAGGTCGGTAAGTCAAACCTAAAAAAAAATTGTGCAATTGTAAATCGTCACTTATAAGTATTCCCGAGCAAAGATGTTCGTGTGACCATTGACATTAATACAAACAAGTATGCACACAAGCAACACGTACGCATATGCAGTTAGAAGTACAAAACTTTTCGTACATCTTATTAATTAGTATATTCGCTATGTACAGTTATATTCGGTGGTGATTATTGAGCTTTTGTATGGTGCGGGATCTTAAATTGCGTTACTTTCCAATCTTGAAGTGTGTAAAAAAAAGGGATTATTGGCTCATTCACTATCTGATGGCATGTGAATTTATTGAATTATAATATATTATTTTTTCGATACACATTGTTTATATTTATTTATTTTTGCGTAAAAACGACCTCTTTTTTTCAAATTCTTAGCACATATGTACGATTTCCAATAACGGATAATTGGATGTTATTCCGTTATTACTACATGGCTTGGTAATATAGGTTACTATATACCATGTTAATCAAATCTTCTGCAAATCGATCATGATCGAAGTCAAATCTTGAGATCGACTCTATCTATACTCCCAATGCAAAAAAGGTCCGTGTGCTCTAATCCAATACATAACCTTATATAAAAGTATTTTTACGTACAACACGTATTCTTTTTTATAATCTTTGAACTAAAATATACATTATACTTTCTGAACCAAATTTATTCGATATTGTTCCTTAAAATTTTTATAAATTGCAGTCTTATTTAAAAATTAAATTATCAGTTATGAATATACGTACGTACGTATTATTTTCTTTGAATTATAAAAAACTTTCAATCGCATATATATGAAATATATATTATTGATTATCAAACTATATGTATGTCAATATTTAATATCTACTTCTTGACTTAAATCTAACTATTCTGTTAACGTTAAAATAAAATTTCTATTCTAGGGATGTTAAGTAGTTCGGATGAATCCAGTTGACCGGGTTTGGAACCAGATCGTCATCGTCCAAGTTTAACTAGTTTTATTTTTCATACCAATTCGATTTTTAGGTGGTACATTAAAATAATTATTTTTTATTGTCCGGAACGAATCGGAGATACAGGTAAACTAAATGCAATGTGACTTTTCGTTGTCCGCTGTCATTTGAAATTCGAATGTTCTATATTTTTTTATAAATTAACGTACGTACGTACCTATTTATTAGTTTTGCTTATATATTATATATTATATATCATTATTTATTTTTAGCGCTAAAGAGAACTAGAGCTTACATACTCGTATTCGGCGAATGTTCGAATAAACCTTTGAATAATTATTCGGCAAACAATTAAACTATTATTACACTTTTGAGTTTTTGGACGATCATGCAGTTTGCTCGAGTAGAATTAGCATAATTTGTAATTATCAGTTGGATAATGAGCATTTAGTTCAAGGCAGGTGATATCATTTAGGATAATAGGAAATTTCTGAAAAGTAAATGATGAATTAAGTCTTAAGAATGTAATATTACATAAGTAAAAATAAAAATTAAACCTGTCTCTATCTTCGAAGAAGCGCCAACAGTTACTATGCAAAATAATCCCACACCTTGAGGTACTTTACTTAGGTGAAATTTCTACGCATATTGTAATTATAGAACTATACAGTATATATTATTAAAGTGTTAAATATAGCCGAGTTATTGAAAAAAAAACTAGCAGTACAAACTTTTTTCTTAGATATATAATCATACAGTTGGATACATACCTATCTAGTGATGGTATAGAGAGGAGACCATATAAAGGTACCTCTAGATAATCACGTTATATGAAAATTATACTGTAAATATATGTAATTATATAGAAGTAAATTATAATTTTATAACAAAATTTGTCATATATATACAGTATATTACTAATCATTGCTATATAGAAAAGTTCAAATTTTACTTATTAAATTAATTTTTATATGACGACAATGACAATTGTGACTAATATGAAATAAAATGAAATATTGTACAATGTAAAAAATAGACTAGCCACCGAAAAATAAAAATTTTTGAGGTGCATTTTTTAGGGTTAGGGTTAGGGTTAGGGTTAGTGGTTAGTTTTAGAGTAGAGTTTATAATAAACAAGTATAAGTGGGTTTTAAAGGGTTAAATAGAAGCCCTCATTTCATTTTAATCCGATTTCATTATGATCCGCGACAATAATTAAAGTTGTGTAAAAGAACAAACTACACTCATTTTACAGTGCAGAATATTTAAAAATAGAAATTATATAATTTTCTATATAAAATTGACTAAAAATAGAACAAGTTATATGTTTTTTAGCTTATTGCTATTGGTTATTTTAAAAAAATATTTTTTAAAATTTATTTTTTAGCTAATCAAAATACAAGAATTCAAAAAAAATATTATACTACTGTATATATTTTTTTTTCCAAGTAGTCATGCCACAACTTTATTATAACTATAGAATATACGAGTTTTACAACTGAAATATCTATATACAGCAATACTGTTTTAAACTAAAGTGTAGCTTACCCAGTTGTAATTTTGGTGACCTGCTAGAGTAGAATTAGTCTTCTTGTTTTTTTTTGATTTTAAATTCACAATTCATCAGCCAGAATCCACTAACCTATCATAACTACCTCTTTTCTTTAAATTTTTTTATCTAAATCCTAGCTGAAAGATTTTTCCAAACTATTTATACAATGAAGCAAATAAAATATCAAACTAATAAAAGAAAGAGAAAGAATAAAAAAGAAAAAAAAATAAATAAAAAAAAAATAAACTATACAATCTAAATAAATAATCTAAATATAAAAAATAAAGATAAAAAAAACAAAGAAAAAAATAAGGTCCAATATACTGTTACAGAGTAGTAGCCTTTTTAATTTACTCTATAA
The DNA here is from genome assembly GCA_910591965.1 of Dentiscutata erythropus. NCBI lineage: Eukaryota > Fungi > Glomeromycota > Glomeromycetes > Diversisporales > Gigasporaceae > Dentiscutata > Dentiscutata erythropus. The sequence goes on along the minus strand of CAJVPY010002360.1, from coordinate 78 downwards.
TGACGACACGGCACAGGGAATCCTTTTGTAGGTATATGCGGTGTCCAAGAGGTAAGTATAGCTTCTTTTCTCTTTAAG
>CAJVPY010002359.1:0-16358 GCA_910591965.1 Dentiscutata erythropus | reverse complement strand
GATGGAAGTGAAGGTTGTGAAGTAGGTAGTGAAAAGAAATTATCATGAGTTTGGATCTCAGAAGGATTGGAAGAATTGGAATCTGAGATATTTAGTGTTCCTTCTATAGAGGCGCTCGCCGTATACTCGGTTCTCACAGTTGTGCAGGGTACCATAGCCTGTCCTGTACATTGGGTCTGGCCGTCATTAACTTGGTCCTCTACATACGCTTGAAATTAAAATTTGATTTTTGCAATAATTTTGCCTGGAATTATGCTGTTTTATATTCGGTATATATTATAAATCATAGATTACATATTACCCATAATTTTAAAGTAAAATTTCAAATAAATTAAAATTTTTAGAATAACTAGTTAATACTTTTTTATGTTTCATAATTAAGTTGACTTAACAATTCAATCATACACTTATACGTGAATTGTCAAAACTAATAAATTTATCGATAAACTGGATTATCAATAGTTAGTCTGTTTAATAACATATTGTGATACTCCATTAAAATAAATTATATTATGATTTATCAGTATAGTAAAAAAAAGTAGTTGATTTAATTAACGTAAGCCATAATCTTGGTGTGGACATGTGATATAACTAATAAGATTAATTTAAATTTGCGAAGTGTCCGTATTAGAGTTTTGTTTTTCTTCAATTATTACTGAAATAACGATGTGTAAGTATATTTAATTAAATCTTGCCTTGTATTGTTTTATATTATGATATAATAACATGTATTCATGATATTTAATTATAGATGACCGACCGATGTATATACCTGAAGAAAATTGGTGTTCTTGGTGCGACATGGATAATAAGAAATGTAAATGTTCTTTTGAAAATACTCATATTTGGTTCGTAGTATGTGATTATTGTAAAAGTTGTTATGTTTAAATCTTATTGTTATTGTGGTGCTATTGTTGGATGGAGGTGGGAAGATATCAAGAATGAATGTTACAAATGGTGTAAATACTGTGACGAAGTTGTGAAGACAATAAACGATATAAGAATTGAGCTAATCATAATTCATGAAACTGTAAGTATAAACTATCAGAAAAGTTAAGTACTACAGATGGGTCGAAATTAACTGAAGAATGGAAAATGGAAAAAATCGAATGTTCAATTTGTTCAACAAAAAAGTAGATAAAATGTCATTCTAAGGGACAATGGTGTCCAAAGTCTGAAAAATGTATCTGGAATAATTGTTGGTTGGATATTAATGAATTAGAAAGGAATATTTTTACTTTATATAGTTACTAGTTATAAGTTTTAAATGCTAAAAACTTAGAACTTCGAGTATATCTCTAATATGCTATATGGGGGTGAGTCAGTAAAAACACATATTTTTTTTAAGTAAATTTTTTAAAACATTATACAAGAGCAACTTAACAACAAAAATCAAATTCAATAAAAAAATTTTAATAGTTTTTTATATGTACCGGCGTTATTTCGAATTTCGGCCTGAATTATGCATAATTAGGCTGAAGTTCGAAAATACACCCTATGCGTTATTTCACGGTTATATGGTATTAAGCATCGATGCCAAATTTGGCTTAAAATACCATTGTAATTTTTTATATTACAATAACAACTTAAACTATAAAATTTATGTGATCTATATAAATCCATATCAGCAATTCTAAAGGATTCAAAAGCCTGAAAAGTGAAACATCATGGCAGTTCATCTCGTGCAATATAATTTTTTATACTGGGAAGTCTATTGACTGATTATACTGTTTATGAATCGATTTATCATATCTACAGGTAATATGAGCTAGGGTTAAGTTGTTAAAGTATATAAACAAGTTGATAATTTTTTATGCATTCTAAAAATTTTAGTTTACAACCTACTGTATATAGTATAAAATTTATTTAAGCAAAATATATCATAAACCGGTTTCGATAATACTGTTTAACAAATTTCTCCTTATCAATGTGTTCATATTCATAAACTTTTGACAAATATTTTGGCGATTTATACAACACGGTCATAATCTAAATAAAGAAAAAATCTATATAGTATGTACTGATTAGATCTAGCTCTGAGACGCGTCTGTTTGTTTGATCGTTATTTAAAGAAAGTAAGATCTAATAGTCCCGACATCAAATTTGAAACCTTTTCATGATGAGTAAAATCAAAATTTGCGCATTAAACAAAATCACTTTAACATCCGAAAATTATCAAAAATATCGTCATCATTTTTTGACCCAGCCTCTTAGTTTGGAAATTAATAAAACATTACAATTTAGTAAACAATCAAATGAATTTTATGATTTATTAATAAGTATTAAAGATACAAATGAATATGGTGACAATTTTATATTGGCGGCACAGAAATATATCAATGATATAAGAAATCATTATTTTTTAAGTCATTTTATCAAACTTGAGAAATAATTTTTTTTTTTATTTAAAATATTCTTAAATAGAATTATATAATGAATCAAAATCGAAAACAAAAATGAAAGAAAAAACTAAACATAATAAAAAAATTCTTACAAGTTCTTGCTCTGAATCATCTGAAAGTATATCAGTTCCTCAATGCTCAGATTTTTCACTTTCAACTTTGACTTCAACTTCAGCTTCAGCTCAACATTTGGAACCAGAATCAAATTAGTCTAATTTAACAAACTCAACGCTTATAGATAAATCAAATCTACCTGATCAATATAATTCTGATCCTCATGTGACAAGTTAAGTCCAATTCTTGAACAACAACAAGCAATTAATATTTTTTGCAATAGTAATCAAGGTTATAAAAAATATATTACCAAGATTGTCATACTTTTTACATTAGGAATTATCACATATATTATTAAGGTAAATATATTAAATTAATTAAATTAGTATTTATCTCTTTTATGCTTAAAAAATTTTTTTTGAACAGAAAAATTACGATATTGTCGGAGATACAATTGGACTAGCAAATAATGTAAGTATCGACAGTTGTTAGATTTTCACTCTCATATACAATAATTTAAAAGATAGGAATATCTATTAAAATTTAATTGTTTAGTATCGCAAAGATTTATTTACCTAATCTTCGAACAAGTAAGTATTTCTTTGGGTTTCACTGTTATTAAAACATAATAACTAACTTATTAATATAATGTAGATAAGACTTTTTGCAAATGAGAGAGATTCTCAAGAACAAAATTTAATTTTCATATCGCAAAATGATGTTTTAAAAGTAAAAAATAAAGAAGTCGAAGAAAGAAATCACATGCTTGAAATTGAAAACTCAAATCTAAAAATAAAACATAAACAGACTGAAGAGAGAACACAAAGCTTAAAGTAGAAAATAAAGAGATCAAAGAAAGAAATCATGCCCTAGAAATAGATAACACAAATCTTAAAGTAAAAAATAAAGAAACCAAAGAAAGAAATCACACCCTAGAATCACAGAATATAATTTTAAAAACTGAAAATGCAGATTTAAAATTAAAAGATAAAAATCATACAAAACTCAAAACAAAATATGCAGTTCTAGAATCAGAACACGAGAATCTTAAATCATCATCACTGAATCTGAAAATAAACTCAGAGATATCAATAAGAGATACAGCAAACTTCTCATGGAACATTCAAATCTAGAAGTAATTTATGTCACACTTGAAGATAATTATAAAGCTTTACAAGCTCATGACGGAAAGAATAAAATAGAAATTAAAAATTTGGAAAAGAAATTGAAAGAAATACGAGACAAAAAAGATAAAGTGGAAAAAGACTTGTTAAAAATGATTGAAAAACAGAATAAAGAAATTAAAGAAAAAAATAAAATGATAGAAAAATTAAATGCAGAAAAGGTAATACTTATTATGGAGCAAAAAAAGAAAAAATACAATTAAATAGAAAAAATGCAATTAAATAGTTCGTTAGAATACTTTGCTTTATAATTTGTATAATGATCAGTATCAATAAAAAAAGGTATCAAACAATATACGCTTCCATAACATTCGAATAATTTAAGTAATGTTAAAACTAGTTCGTAGTTTGAATCTTTAATGCGGGAAAAGCATTGGCTACTTCTCTCATATAAACAAGATTATTGAATGTTACGATTTTTCAATTTTTTATTAAAATACTTTTCAAATCAAGATTATCTAATTTTATTAACTACAAATTTGATACTAATAACAAATGTAAAAAATCCAAAATATAAAACTCAAGTAAAAAACTGATAAATATTGTGATAACAAATGCAAATATGTAAAGTACGAATTTATAACTACAAAATTTATTAAAGATTAAAAAGAGTTTCTTAATTAATATTTAAATAGAAATGTAAACTGATTACCAATGTTTATTTTTTTCCAATTCGATTTTACCTCTCAAAATTAAAATATTCTTCGCCAATCGTTGATTTTCAATTTCTAATCTTTCGATTTCACCTTGCAAAATTAAAATATTCTTCGCCAGATTATATTTAGTATAATTATTGGCCATAAGATATATTTGTTGATACATCGTTAACTAATTAAAAAATATATATATATAATAAAAATATCAAATAACCTTACAAAAAAGTATTACAATGTTTTACCATTCTATATGCTTCCAACTCCGAAGACATTTTAATTTTGTTCAAATTTTTAATTAGAGATTATCATATAAACCAAATCATTTATATGACATATAATAATGAATAATATAGAATAACCATAACTAGTTACCAACTTTATTGTGAATATACTTTAAACTTCATATATTATGTAAAAAAATAAATTAATATAATTTTTCTGTTCAATTGAAAACCTGTTAAATACAAGTTTACTGTACATAGTAATTATATTAAATAAAATTACAACTATGTATATTTCAAAAAAAAATTATATATACATAAAACTAGATAAAACTAGACTTATTTTGTTGAAAAGAATCCAAACGTGAAATTCTTGAAAAAATTTTAACCTTTAATTTTTTTTTACAAAAAATGAGTTTTATCACACACTTACCAGATGAAACCTCATAGAAATATTTAAATATCTAAAGAATAAAATCTTATTTTCATGTCTCCTTGTAAGCTATAAATGGTGTAGACTTATTGTTCCAATATTATGAAGGTCTCCCTGTTTTAAAAATAGACATGTCATCGAAATATGTCTTCTAGATCTGAATGCTGATGAAAAAGCACAGTTAATCCTATTTAAAATTAACTTTTTAGCAAACTCTATGATGCCACTACTATTGATAGTTGGCGTTTGAGCAGAGGAGTGTTACATTTTTTTGAAGAGTTCAGAAAAAGTATTTATCCCGTAGCAGCTTCTTTGCTTTTAATGTTTCTATGAAAAAGTAAAAAACTTAAAACTTTAAATCTTTCAAATTATACCCTTGGTTCACTTGGAAGAAAAAAAATAGCAAATGCACTTATCAAAAACAACAGTTTAATTTATTTGAATCTTTCAAATAATCAGCTTGGCTCCAATGTAGGAAAAGCTTTAGCTAATGCACTCTGCAAAAACAATAAATTAGCAATTTAAGATTTTTACCTTAACCAACTGGGGACTGTGAGCGGGGAAGCATTAGCAGATGCTTTTCTTAAAAATTACACTTTAACTTCTTTGGATCTTTTATACAATAACCTTGATGCTTTGGGAGGAATTGCGTTGGCAAATGCTCTCTGCAAAAACAATACGTTAACTACTTTACTCCTTTCCAATAATCAATTTGAATCTGATATTGGAAAACCACTAGCAGATACTCTTTGCAACAATAATGCTTTAACTTTTTTATATCTTGCAAATATTAATCTTTGTTCTGAAGAGAAAGTAATAGCAAATGCTCTTATAGAAAACAACACTTTAACTTATTTGGATCTTTCATTTAATTAGCTTGACTCTGATGTAGGAATAGAGCTGGCAAATGCTCTTTGCAAAAACAATATATTAACTACTTTAGATATTTACCTGAATCAAATTGGGATTGAAGGTGGTAAAGCATTAGCATCTGCGATTCACAAAAATAGTGCTTTAACTTCATTAGATATTTCATATAATCCCCTTGGAAATAAAGTGGGAAAAGAATTTGCAGATGCACTTCAAATGAACAAAACTCTAAAAAATCTGAAAGTTGATGGTAATGGATTTAATCCCGAAATAAAGAAAAGGTTAGACGAAATATTAAAAAGTGACAGTTTAGATATAGATTTAGGTTCTAAAAATGATAGCGTAACTGTTTGTTGATTGTAGTCATCAGTTGTTTTTATGAATGATTTTACAATTTTTGATTTTGTTTTATTTTTTTGAAATAAAGTCATGACTTAGTCATGTTAATCAATTCAGTTAGAATGGGTCGAAATAGTTAAATTTTGCTTAAAATCGTCAAATAGACTCACTTATCCGATATCCAAGAATTTAGTATCTGATGGATAATCATATGATTTCAAGCACTAGACACAAAGCCGATAAAACTCTTAACCAAACACAAACAAGGTATATAAATTTGCACAATTTTAGAAATCAACAAATAAAATGAATGCTAGATAATATAATGTAACCCAATTTCGCAATGTAATAAATATAACGGCGTGATGCAGAATTGGGTTTTCAGAATCTTACGGAAATTTTACCGGCTCGGAATATTTCAGAACCCGGCCAGATTTATGACGCTGCTCGAATTATTTAAATATATCCTGCGGTGCCCATCACTACGGCTAGCAAAGTAATAGCGGAAAAAATTGGCAGTCCTGTGATAATAAATCATGAGTTTTATTTGCCTCTTCAATTTGTTTTATTTTTATTCTGCCAGCATTAATATGATTTGACTAAAAAATAAAAACGTAATTTGTGATCTTTATGATCTTTTTCATGATTGGTAAATTGCATTTTATTAATAATTGGCCAAGTTTATTATTAAAAATTCTTTATTAGCAAGAAAAGCTAGCAGAATAAAAATATATTATTAAGTATAATTCTGGGCAAAATTAGACATAAGTCAAAATCAATATATTTTTCAAACAAAATTATGTATAATTCTGGGCAAAAACTGGAATAACTCAAATTTTATTAGATTCAACCTCAAATAAGACGAAAATTGATTATATATACCCATATAGAATTCAAAATAAAATCTATATTTAAAAGGTATAGTACAAATTAACTAAGAAATGCACAAGAGTTTTTTTTTTTGAATCATTTAAACAATTACGCAAAAATCCATGCCATTTTTAGATTAAGTGATAATAAAAAAAAAAAAAAAGGAATGCACCCATAGAGATTGGATCCAGTTAGTGTAATTTAACTTATAAACCAATTTTATATAGTTGCTTTGTTTTGTCATAATTGTTTATAACATTGGAAATTTTGTTATTTTTTTTGTATTCTTTGGCTTTATTAACTAGACGTAAATTTTGTGGTTATATTTCATTCTTTATTCGTCAATTAGTTAATTGAAACGTAACAATGTTGCGAACTATAACAGTTTACTAGTATTATAAAACTAAAGCCAGATATTACTCATCACTTATATTTGCTCTTGATTTTTACTGATTTCATTCATCCTATTAATAATTTTAAGAATTAAGATCAATACTCGACTAAAATAATTTTAAAAATTTAAAAGATTTACTTTTTCACATTTTCCAATTCTGCACACAATTTGAGACATATTTCTTGTAAATAATTAAACTTTTCTGTAAGATGTGTCAAACATTTTTCATTAATTCGCATATTAGAGATAGCTAATAATAGAAAGCTTGAATCAGTACATGAAATAGATTCAAATAACAGGTAATTATAAAAAAAGTGTGTCACCTTTTTTTAATAGATTAGCTTTACTCGCTCTATTATAGTAATAGTCAGGAATAGTTTTTTGAGCAAATTAAAACTCCCATTAATACCTTCTTGCCTTACTCTTTCATTATTTACTTTAATTTTTCTATTTTCTTCCAGATCCTAATTAAATTTTCTTTTTTTACGTTCTTTGTCATTAATACTACATATTGAAAAATCATATTTGGCATTACCAAGATTAGTAATAATAAATTATATTAAGCAGTTTGTATATAACTAACATTAAAAGTTCGTACTTGATCAGAGCATCGTTTGTAACATCATTTTCGATTGGTCTTGTCATAAAGAATGATGAAATTATTAAAGGTTTTTTTTATAATTTAAAACAATTGGTGAAAGATTATTTACTCATACCTATAATCACATAGAATAAAATCTTTGAAAGCGTTTAGACCGGTCACTAAATTCATTACAAAAATATTAATTATTTGCACGTTCTTATATTTGATTGTCGCCAATATAAAACCTATTATCAGACTTTCAAATATATTTTGTACAGGACATATTCCTTGTCTAAAAAATATACCTGATAACATGTTTTTACTTGGTAACACTTATTCATGCAAAAAATAATTTACCTTCGACTACATCTAAATTTGGTGGCTTGTCTTCGATCAGTCTTGCTATAAGGAGATAAAACTTATTAAAGGCTCTTTGTTTATAATTTAGAACAAGCAATAAGAAGTATTCATGCCTATTATTATGTGTATCAAAATTGACCGAATTGTAATGGTGTATATTTACAGCATCATAAACTGATACATCTAGTGTAGAGAAGAATACATTAACTTAATGACTTTGTTATACTATTTAGTCACATTAATAGAAATAAAAACCATCTTATTTTATATTATTACCTGGGTTTGAAACTAAAAATTGTTGAATGAAATTATAATCAATATTGAAATTCATTATAACCGTAAATCTACAGTAGTCTAGCCAAATCCTTATCAATAATAAGATTAAATCATGAGTTTTATAGACTAAATAATCAGCGAAAAGATTCTATGATCCAATTTTCTAATAAATTCTATGTGCGTTTTCTCTGAAAAAAAAATATTACCTAGGTATTCTAAGAATGATCTTTCTTGCTATAAGTAAAAAAGATGAAAAAGATGGCAAACGATGTCAATTTAAGAAATTTCTGTTCGATAATTTCTCGTGCAAACAAGATAAATGTGTATTATCTTATTTAAATTATATAATATAAAAAGATAGTAATAAGAAAAAAACAGGTTCAAAATATATACGATCTGCAAATATATAATCATATATATAGCATGTTTTCCTTGGTATTATATAATTCTAAGTATAACTATTTAATAGAAACATTTTATCTCAGACTTGTAAAAAATGAATCAAGAAGATTTTAAACAGTGGTGTGGCTTCATTTACTCAAAGTATACCTGACTTTCGGATGTCTATTTTTAGTTTATTTTCTGTTTTCCGATATTTTATTGTCCTTACTATCATTTGCTTGCTGACTTGAATTACGTTAGATTGATATGTTTATTACAGTACATATCCTAAACTAAAAAACTTGACCAATCATTAATAAGATGCAATTTACCAATCATAAAAAGATCTTAAGATCACGAATTACATCATTTGTATTACATCAGTAAAATAATCGTGTATTACAGTATAACTTCGATATAATGAAGCTCCGAAGCTGGAGGTTTTTCTTCATTATATCTAAATTTCTTATAGATTTGTTTTATCGAGGCTAATTTAAATATAAAAATTTGGAATGACTTTCGTTATACAATTAGTGCTTATTATATCGAGGTTATACTGTATTTCTTAAGAAGAATTTAAAATTTTTTTTAAAGAACTATTTGGTCAGCCTTAACTTTTCACAGCTTTTATTTCGATTAATTTTAAAGGAATGTTGGCTTAATATTTTTCTGTCCATATTTGAAAAAATTCAAGTAATTTTTGATATTCGCTCTTAGCCAATCAAAATCAAGGATCTCTCGCACATTATAATTCCGGGTCGAATTATGCAAACATGACTATTTTAATGCTGGCTGAATGAAAACAAAGCAAATTTTTTGCGCCACTACAGTCTGTAGTATTCATTATATTGCAAAATCAGGTCACATGATATTGGCATTCATTTATTTGTTAATTTCTAATTGTACAAATTTATATTCGCTTTATGTCTAAAATCAACCAAATTTGATTAATGTAACTAAGTTACAAACTTTATTTTCAAAAAATAACTGACAAACCAAATTTTCTCATTCGACAAAAAAATCTAAAATTGTAAAATCAATCAACAAACAGTTACATATCATTTTCAGAATTTATATCCATATCTAAATTGCCATTTATTAATATTTCGACTAACTTTTTCTTTATTTCGAGATTAAATTCATTACCATCAACTTTCAGAATTTTTAGAGTTGTGTTCATTTGAAGTGCATTTGCAATTCTTTTCCTACTTCATTTCCAAGGGGATTATATAAAAGATCTAATAAGGTCAAAGCACTATTTTTGCGAATATCAGATGCCAATACTTTACCACCTTCAATCCCAATTTGTTTCAGGTAAGTGTCTAAAGTAGTTAATGTATTGTTTTTGCGAAGAGCATTTGCCAGCTCTATTCCTACATCAGAGTCAAGCTGATTAGATGAAAGATCCAAACAAGTTAAAGTGTTGTTTTTGATAAGAGTATTTTCTATTACTTTCCTTCCAGAACCAAGATTAATAACATAATTTATAACAATTCTGGTGGATAAAATTTTAGTTTTTATTCACTAATAACAAAAAAATTTCTCACTACAACAAAAAATCATAAAATCATTACAACTATAAAATGTAGCTACAAAAAAAATTTAATCTAAAATTCCTATAAAAATTCCTACAAAGAAATATCAACTAAAATTTTATAAAAATATGTTTCAGGAACAATATAGAAGTCATTTTTTGAACAAAATCACCAGAAATGGGATTTCAAAAATAAAAATATACTTATTCAAAATTAAATTCATTGGGAATTAAAAATGAAAATTGACGAGTCAATTACAATAAATTTTGCTGTTGAGGTTGCAATGAAGTTTGTTGCTGAGGAAGTAAATATTGATCCTCAATAGTTGGATGTTTTATTTTTAAAATATTGTTGTAATATTCTTGAATAATCTTTGTTTTCTTATTCAACCATTCTTGTTTCCCATTTTCAGGCACTCTGAGATATTCATTTTTGGTACTATCTACTTCTTTTTTCAAGTAATGGACAAAATGAGACGTAATTGATAATTCACGCGTAGAATGATTTAGGTAATTTACTTGAAGTTGTTGGTAATCTACTGAATGCATCACAAAAAGGAGTTCAGATAGAAAATCACTTTCTTCAAGTGTTAAATGGCTATACAAATCAAAATTAATTAAATAATGATTTGAAAAGTGTTTTAAAAATTATCCATTACCTAATTAATGTTGGCATTCTTACATGACAAGGTTTACAAATTTTGATCTTTAGTTCAAGAATTAATGCGGAATCGTCTGGTTGATTACATATTTGACATATATTTATGAAGTTTAAAAAGCAATATTGTTGTTTAGTCATATTGCTGGGGCATTTGTGATTTTGGTTAGATTGCTGTTGTTGGGAATTTTTCCAAATTCTGCTATTTGAAATTAATATATTATATAAAAATTTTTTAACTTTCATAAAGGAAAATAAATCTTTTGGAGATAAATATGAACAAATTTTATATAGAAGTTTGAGTGGTAATATTTTCCAAGGATCTAATTCAGATTTGAAATAAGTACTATAATGAAGAAAATTAAATTAATCTCATATCCTTCCTTACTTTACCTTATCTGACTTATATATCTGTTTGGTTAGGTTAGAATTTTCAAAGAGTAAATTTTTCATTTTAGTTTCGAGTTCTTCAATTTGATTATCTTTTTCGCTATTGTCAGACTTAAGTATTTCGATTTCCTTATCCTTTCTTCTAATTACACCATTTAATCTTCTAATTTCTCTTTTGAGGTTGTCGATTTTTCTATTGAACACACCCTTTTCTTTTTCAAATACATTCTTCAAAGTATCGCAATTGATAAATTCTTTTTTAGTAACATGGGCATGGTAGTCTTTTGTTCTTTCTTCTTGTGTTTTGATATCTTTATGATATTTTTTTGGAATTTTTTCTTTTGTTCTTTTTAGGAATTTTAGATGTTCGTTTAAGATTGTTAGTAAAAATTCTTTAGGAGTACGATTTTTTCTCATCATGATGTTGAAGTTAATCTCTTAGATATTAATTTACTTATCATATGAGATTTTAATAATTAGGACGATTATATTAGCCCACTGGTTGTAATATAATCGTCAAAGATAGATTTTTATTGTTTAATTCATTAAACTGTAAACAGCCTGCCGGTCGTGAATACAGGTTTTTATCATATAAATTCATCTTTTTTGCTATTTTAATTATTTGGCATAGTGAATATCTGAATTGATTTATTTTAATATAACATGTAAAAAATTACTTTCCTGATTTCTTTAAAGCTAATAATTGAAGCGAAGATTTCATTTATTGTTTTACTTTACTTTCAAAGAGACATCTATATACAATATTAGTAATTAAACAGGACACTAACTTGTTTTTAATCCAATATCTGGTTATATTCCATGAAAAATATTACCTATTTTTCGCATTGGTAGTCACACCATTAAATGATATATAATTACCTGTGTATAAAATCTAATCATATAAAGTTAAAAATGCTGTGATATATAAATAACCGTGTGTAAAGAATATTGTGATACATAATCAGCCATCTGTAAAATCTTACTAATCATACAAAGTTAAAAAATGTTGTGAATATATAAATAACCATGTGTAAACTCTAAAAAAATACAAGTTAAGAAATCAAGTTAAAGAATGTTGCTGTCTGTAAAATCTAATTGAACAAAGTTAAAGAATGTTGTGATACATAAATAGCCGTGTGTAAAATCTAAATGTTGTATGATACAAAGTTAAAGAATGTTGTGATTCATAAAAAATATTGTGATACATAATTAGTCATCTGTAAAAAAAAAAAAAATACAAGTTAAGAAATCAAGTTAAGTTGTAATACATAAATAACTGTGTATAAAATCTAAAAAAGGTAAAGAATATTGTGATACATAATTAGCTATCTGCAAAATCTTACAAAAAAAGCATGTATTACATGATAAGTTGTTTGTAAAATCCAATTATATAAAGTTAAAGAATGTTGACTGTGTGTAAAATCTAAAAAAGATAAAAAAATATTGTGATACATAATTAGTCATCTGAAAAATCTTACAAAAAAAGCATGTATTACATAATAAGCAGTTTGTAAAATCCAATCATACAAAGTTAAAGAATGTTGTGATTTATAAATAACCATGTATAAAATCTAAAAAAGATAAAAATATTGTGATACATAATTAGTCATCATACAAGTTAAAGAAGATGTGATTCATAAATAATCATGTGTAAAATCTAAAAAAAAATAAAAAATATTGTGATACATAATTAGTTATCTGTAAAATCTTACAAAGAAAGCATGTATTACATGATAAGCCATTTGTGAAATCCAATCATACAAAGTTAAAGAATGTTGTAATTTATAAATAACCATATGAATGATTCATAAATAACCATGTGTAAAATCTAAAAAGATAAAAAAATATTGTGATACATAATTAGTCATCTGTAAAATCTTACAAAGAAAGCATGTATTACATGATAAGCCATTTGTGAAATCCAATCATACAAAGTTAAAGACAAAGAAAGAATGTATTACATGATAAGCCGTTTGTAAAATCCAATCATACAAATTTAAAGAATGCTGTGATATATAAATAACCATGTGAAAATCTAAAAAAAAATACAAGCTAAGAAATCAAGTTAAAGTTAAGTTGTGATATATAAATAACTGTATGTAAATCTAAAAAAGTTAACGAATATTGTGATACATAATTAGCCAGAAAGCATGTATTACATGATAAGCCATTTGTAAAATCCAATCATACAAAGTTAAAGAATGTTGTGATCCATAAATAACCATGTGTAAAATCTAAAAAAAAAATAATCAAGCAATATCATCATACAAAGTTAAGTTGTGATACATAAATAACTCTAAAAAAGTTAAAGAATATTGTGATACATAATTAGCCATCTGTAAAATCTTATTGCATGATAATTCATGTGTAAAATCTTACAAAAAAATCAAGAATAATACCTGAAAAATATTATACAAACTTGAATAATTTCTAACCAAGAAAAATTTCAAACTTGATTGTTCTTGGGTTATGCGGCCCACGGTCTAAATTCAGTCGAAACAAATAATTGACCAATTAATTGTTTCTGTCCAAATTAAACATTAAATTAACTAAGTGAACAAAAAAAACTAATAATAAAAATTAAATACTGATAAACTTGATATTGCAAAATATAATATATCTTTATTATTGTAAATAAAATTTCAGCTTGAATTATATAGGATAGTTTTATTGGTTAATTTCATAACAGCTTAGTAAGAATTCATATATGCATATTAAATCCATTTAACATTATAGAAAATGGGCAAGAGAACATTAATCTCCGAAAACTAATGTGTCTTAATTAAAAATTCTAAAAATTTTAAAATTAACATATCTAAACTCATAAACATAATATTCTTAACTACAATTATTATTATTATCTAATAGAAATCGATATAGTTAGTATATATTTTGTATGTAAATATAAATTTTTGTTTTATTTACTTAATCACACTGTTTTTTAAAATAATATTTTTTCACATTTTTCAACAAATGCCTTGAAAACTGCTTCAACTTCTTTATCTTTATTTTTACAAAAATAATTAACCATACAGCCCAAGCTAATTAGCTGATTGCGACAAAATTCCAGTGGAATTTTTTTTTTTTCTAAAAGATCAAACAAATTAAACATATTTTTATGAAATTTTTTTTTTCGAGTGAATTCATTGTTACTAAAATTTGGAATAGTTGGTTTAATCATTTCACTAATAATTTGTTTTTCAGAACTTAGATATTCTTTATTTTTCAATTTATTATAAATAATAATTAAATAGTTAAATCTAATTAAAAATTCTTCTGAATCTAAATCAACCAGATGCTGCTTTTTTTTAGTAAAAAAATTGCACAATTGATTTGACCAAATGTTTAAGATTTCATCGGTAGTAGCTTCTTCATTGGTGTTGGTCGGAGTAATTGGAATATTTGAAGGTAAGACTAAAGGAAGTTCTCCCTTTATTTGTCTAATAAAAGTTTCTGTCTGTTTTTTTTTGTTTACTGTATCATTATTGTCGTCACTCATGATTACTAATAAGAAAAGATGATCATAATTATGAAATTTACAGAACATATAAATACTGTATAAATTTTATAATGATGATCTTCACCTTTTCTTATTAGTAGTGGGCCAAAGATTACATGGCTTGGAATATTGTGTAATTCCAAAAAACATAGCGGGCTTTCATTGTGATTGGCCAATTTTTGCATATCATCTCGTGATATAGAAAGTTAGAAGTGCGATCCGTTATCTGTTTTCCTTTTTCTTACTAAGAACATTAGTGTATAGTTTTACTGGCATCTAAAACGAAGGCAAAATCTTAAAGCTGATTGGTGTATATTTTTTCTTATGATCATTACCTGTCCTGTTTTATGTAACTATTGCGATATGATTGTCAAATTTGGTATCGTCTATCGAAAGGAGAAACAGCCACACGACGGCCTCACACCAGCCTCGACATGCTAGCACATGTGAAGATCAAAAGGGTATGAGAAATTCAAACACATACATGGAAGACATATACAAATGACATATGCGTGGCCCAAAAGCAAGCAAGAACAGAAACAGACATTGAATAAGTGTAAGTATAAGAATTAGAGGTAGAGAAAAATAGACTAGTCTGTGCTTGGCCAAAAAATTTCGCGACCCACCCAGCCCACTTCCATATAAAGAACACGTGATTCTATTATTTCTTCGCTCAGCCGGCTTGCTGCGGCAAGCAGAAAACCACTGGCTGCTCTCATGGTGACTCCCAGTGCAATCATAATTGCTACTTTCGCGGGTGGTCTTTGCTGTTCTGGCCAACTCGGCCATTTTTGCTATTTATATATTCTGCTAACTTTCAATAAACTACTCATCCTGGCCTAAATGATTTGTCGGCATTGTCCAAAACAAATACGTATACAAGTGTTATGTAATGTGATTCTTTTCGAGCCAGATATATAGTCAGCATGTAATTTTGAATTTATAAATCTGTTAGTAATCAATTTAAAAAAACTACATACGTACGACCTCCAAATTTGTGACTATTGCGACATTTAATCTATTTCCTAATTTTATATAAATAAAACAATACTAAAATAATGCAAGACAAAATGCTGTGCAGTAATTGGATAAATTAGATCATGTGTCAAACATGATACAAGCATGTAAAAAAATACTAGTACCCTAGCCATGATGAAAAAAATTCTTAGATCACGTGCCGTAGATCAATTTTTATGGATTTCTATTGGACACCATATTGATAACCCTAGATAGTCTAGTTCTTATAAATAAAAT
>CAJVPY010002358.1:0-16363 GCA_910591965.1 Dentiscutata erythropus | reverse complement strand
TGACTTAAGTTACAGATACCCTAATCCAATCATCTTATACAGGTTACCGAAACACAAATCTATTTTTCAAAATCATCATCTGTGGGATTTGAACTCTAGACCTGCCATTTGGAGAGGGTGATGACTAGACCACTTCACTAAGTCGCCACACCTCTCTTTAAATAAGATTTTATAAATAGAGACTTCAATAAAATTATAGATTTTAAATAAAAAAAATACATTAGTGATGTTTAATAAAGTTTGAATTGCTATGAAATATGAAATTCAAGCTAAAATTTTTTTTTGTTACTATAGAAACTTAAAACTACAAAAAAATAGAATTATTTAAGTTGCCAAGTATTTCTTTATTTTTTTTTAGAATATTAGCTCATTGTTAGACACTTTTTGTATTATTGTTATTATAATTATATTCAGATATATCTTTATATATTAACAATTCATCTCTGCTTGGAATGATATTACTCAAGGTAAAATAACTGAATACTTAGAATTTAGAAAATTAAATTATATAAAAAATAAAAAAAATAAAAAAAATTAAAAAAACCTTTTAATTATTTCTGTAAGTGCTGATAAATTATGAGACTTATAATTAATTTTTTTTTTAATTTCAGTAATAATTTTTCTAACTTTTTAAATATTTAATAATAGTACAACTATTAGACACATGTTTTTATGCATATACCAATACTGCATTACACCTAACTTTAAAAGGATAGATTAATTATAATGGGCTCATAAAGTGTACTTACAACTAACTTTTTTGAACTTTTTTAAATCTGTCATTTTTTATTTGAACTACTATATAATTATTTCATATATATTTACTACCTGTATATAAATATAAATAATATTTTAACCAAGAATTTTTATTATTTTTATTTTTATAAATTTCTTAGATTTTTATGAAATTTATACTTTTAAACTTTTCTTCTTTCTTTATACAGTTATAAAAAGTATTAAGAGGCAATGCAAATTTAAAAAGCCATTCTTTTCTTTGAAAACATACAATAATTGCATATTAAAATAGGTTTGGGTATTAGGTTCAGCCTCAATTGCTTCTTGCTATATAACTATATTGTCACTATTTTTTTGCTATACTATAATTTGAACTATCTTTTACTATTTGTGGAATAATATTATTTTCTATTTTTTGATTGAATTTTTATGCAAATAGGCTTTAAAAAAAGTTTTGTGCTAATTCAATATGAAGATATTATCAACAATATTATAAAAAGAAAGTATAATATAGTTTTGTTATTAAATAAGATAAATTTAATAATTATAAAATGCTAACTAAATACTAAAATTTAAAATAAAAATATGATTTTTCTCAAAGTATAAGATTGAATATGATTTAATAAATAGATTACAAAAAATATAAACTAATATAAAGTTTTATTAATTGATGATTCACCACTCAACAAAAGCATGATTATAGTGTAATATGATGTAGTTTACTATATAAATCTAATATAGCCCAAATATGAAAAATTTCTACCATTTGCCTAAGAAAAACTTTTTTGTACTAAGTTAATTAACTTTGTCACTTAATTAAAAGTTGTAGAGCTTATTTTTGCAGTTCTAATGGTAGTTAAATCATCCAAATTGGCCTAGTAGATGCAAGATATTTTTTAAAAAACTTTTCTTTAACTATTTAAACTTCTTTGGCATTCACAAGGCTGATTTGAATAATTTAACTACTATTAGAACTGCAAAGACAAGCTCTATAACTTTTTTTTTTGTTAAGTGTTCAGAGACTAGAGTTTATTGACGTTTTAGATATAGAAGATCACAAGGACCCTCATACAAATTGCATTTTACAGTATCGAATTTAATCTAACGGTCTATATCCGATATATATTTTACCCTAGTACCTTTATATCCTGCACTGCTATCTACTTTATCTATATTTGGTAAACTAATTATCTTATCTAGATGGGCATAGACTGCATATGCCCACCCTAACCCTTTTGTGTCCCACACACTCCAGATTAGGTATCAGAGATGTTATGCCTTTAAACTGAAGTTAGTACTTGGGTGTTACCCCTACACATCCCTGCTCTTATAGAGTTCATATCCACCCCGATACCCTTCTCCCCGGCTTAATATTCGATCCCAGTTAGTTAGCCTGGAACGAGATCGGTTTATCCTGGCTTTATATGCTCTTGGACTCCGAACTCCTGGTACGTGATTTCATAACACACGTCATTTTCCTCCAGTGCGACTCCAGTGGCCACTCTGATCGACTCCTCACCTCTAAGAGGTCCAGTCCAAACAATACCCTGGGACCAGTGCTGTCCAAGTTCTATTCTGCAGCATTGTCGAAAGCTTCTGTTACATCCCTACTCGGGTCTTTCCAAACGGGTTTTTGGTTATCCCGGCTTCCTAGGATTTATATAGCATTGACTTATTATAGAGTTTGCACCCGATAATTACCAGAATGCATTTCTCTGTGTAACCTGTACACAGATGCAGGGCCTACGCTCTACCACTTTGCGATAGCTCACTTCCTATTCGAGAATGGTATTACCTAAGATTACAGATCAAAGATCCAAGCCATTTTTGAGATAGTCGTTAACCTTACACAGCCCAGTATTTGAAATCGTTATCCATGGGATTCGAACACTAGACCTGCTGCTTGGTGGGGTGACAACTAGACCACTTTACTAAGTTGCCACACCCTTCTTTATAACTTTTAATTAAGTGACAAAATTAATTAACTTAGTACAAAAAAAAGTTTTTCTTAGATAAATATTAGAAATTTTCCATATTCAGGCTATATTAGATTTATATAATAAACTGTATCATGTTATACTATAATCATACTTCTGTTGAGTAGTGAATCATCAATTAAATAATTTAAAGATAAGCAAATAGAACTTTTAAGTTATTAATATCTGAATTTAATAATATCTTTTATTTCATGAGTACTATATAACAACCAGTGTTTTTTTCTTAGACTAGTCTATATGAAAATGCATTTTCATATAGACTGATTGAAAAATACTAATTTTTTAAAATTGCAAGCATATAGTGCATTATTTATTTCAATAAAATAAAATTATATTTTAAAAAATATATTTTAAAAAAGTACTTTTTTTAAAAAAAAAATGGTAGTGAAAATGATAATAAACTTCTCTATTGTTTATTTTACTTTTATTATCTCTAATGTTATAGGTATAATATGGTTAAAAATATTATCTATATATGATTTTTGTTGTGTAAAAAATCTCAATGATGAAGGCTAAGGAATTTGTAATATTTTCCAAATATTAGATGTTTTTAGAATTTTAGAAGAAATATTTGACTTTTTAAAAGATGGTTTGAATAGTGCATACAATTTTGATATATGCAGTGGTTTAAGCAATTGTCTTTGCAATAATGCTTCAGGTGGTGGTTTAGGTAATGCTTCAGATATTGCTTCAGTTGGTGATTTAGACAGTGCTTCTGGTAGTTATTTTTATTGTAAAACATAATAGTAATAAAAATAAACATATAGAGAATTAAACAATAAAATTTGGCATCTTCAGGAAAATAATTGAATTCTTTGTATAGAATATTATCAAGATCTAGAGTGATTAGCATTGACATATTCCTAAGCTTTTGACTATCGTTTGCATTGCTATATACCTAAATTTTTTCTCTACTATAGTGCCTAGAAAATTTTATATGTTTGTCTTCTGAAAATTCCAGATTTTTCAACCTTTGAATTACTATATATTATAGAGAGTGGTTGCTAATCTTATGACTATTATCAAGATTAATGACTATTAGCTCTGCTATTTTTGCCATCATTGTATTCAACTTGTTTATATTCATTTAGTTTTTTTTTAAAATAATTCCTTTATTTATATCTAGCAAAAAAAAATCATTAGTAAAAATACAAGATAAAAAAAATTTCAAAACAATAAATATTTTAAACCTTTTGTTGCTTATGTAGTCTCTAAAAAAGTGACAAACAGGCATCCACAAGATGTAATAATATCATTTGTAATATATCTTGTATAGGTAAAATTAATTATTGACATTATCTGGTGAAATAGAAATCTTTCACATAGAGCTTTTCTCATATTTATTTCTTTTTAATGTCTCATACTGATTATTCTTCTCATGTTTAAATATTAGAAAAAGACCACTATCATCATGACAGTAATATATCTTTAAAGTCTATTCTCTGGCATCACCACTGCGAAGACTGCAAAAAAGTGATAGCCAAAAAATATCCATCTTACCAAACCCTCATAAGTATCAGTTTGTATTTTTTATAGTCAAGTATTTAAACAATCTCATTAGAACTTAACACAGATGCTTGGTTTATTTTTCCCAAATCTGCATTCTGAAGTTTCTTCATCTTAATATCAAGTGTTTACAAAGCTTTTTTGAAATAATAAGAATTCCACAATTTATATAGCTTAATTTCACTATTTTCTTTCAAGTACTGAGCTACAGAAGCATAGTAGTTGTGTATACTTTTTACTTTGTAATCTTTACTATCTATACATTTAAACCAAGTAAGGATCCTACAAAGAAAGTCATCAAATTTTACTGTTGTTTCAATTTTTTTAATACTTTTTTCATACTCTATAGTTTCTTGAAACCTGTTGATAGAGTGCAACTATTTTAAGGAGTACTTTTTTGTATTTTCTACAAGCAAAATTCATCGCAATTCAAAAATATAACTTCTTTTGCCCATATTTTGCTAAGAAAAAAAAATAATTAATTTCTATATATAGTAATAATAAAGTCTAATTTATTAAAAAAGAAAAATTTGTTTGATTATGTAGTTACATGAGATTATTATATCATACCTATGAAATAATCTTATTATTTAATTGATGATCCGCCAGTCACCTGGTAAAAATTTTGGCACAGATCATTATATGTAAAACATAAATTGAAATTTAAGTTCATATGCAAACTCAATAAATTTTTAACTGATAACTACTTTAAAGTAGTACAAATTGCAGAGTAATACAAAATGATTTTATTATAAAAGCATTAAGCATAGAAGTTCTTCGTTAAAAATTTTACCATGGACGCACACGGCATTTAATATATAACATATATTAGTTATTAAACATATAAAATTACAAGTTTTACCTTTTATTATACAGTATATATATATATATATATATATATTTAATCCAAACTTCTCAAATAGATTTTCTTGTTGATTTATTACAATCTTACAAGATTATAATATATAAACTAAAGAACTGCATGAATGATTCACATACGTATAGTATATCAGTAGATTTTGTTTTTGCACATATATAAAATTTAAACAGGAGCTAAACCCATAAGCATAATCACCTGTGGACAAAGATCTTTCAGTTCAATCTAGAACTCAGCTCACACCTGTGCATCTACTGGAGACCATGACTATAGTTGGCGGTAGAATTGCAATTACAGCATTTTACCAGTAGTAGAATTAATTACGGCATAGCATCTAATTGCCATAAAAAATGTATACTATAATGCTATAATGTCATAATGCCACAATAACACAATATTGTAATGCAATACCGTAACTACAATATAATATTATACTAGATAGCTGCGTGACGTCATCGCACGAAACCAGGAACGGAAGATCTAGATAAAGATATCATCGCCCAAAGTTTAAAAAATTTAGGCAATTATCAAAACAAAAATAGCAGTTAGGTTCTTCCCAAACTTTGAATGAGGATATCACAGTAGCTACCTATCAAAAATTACTGAAAATTTTTTTAATCTTAATTCGATGAATCCATAGAATTAAATAAAAAAATTCATCAATTTTGGATAGGTAGTTATCGAGATATCATCGTTAATGTTTAAAAGAATTTATGCAATTATCAAACAAAAACCGTTGTTAAGTTCATCCCAAACTTTGAGCGATGATATCTTGATAGCTATCTATTCAAAGACAATGAAACTTTTTTATTTTAATTTTATAAATTTATAGAGTTAAATAAAAGGATTTGTCAATATATCTGTATTTAAAATTATCAAAACAAGACCATGATCAAGTTTTTTCCCAAACTTTGAGCGATGATACATATCATGACTACCTATTCAAAATCAATTATTTAACTCTATAATTCAGTAATTCATAGAATTAAAATAAATTTTTTTTTTTAGATATTCTCATTTAAAACTTAAAAATTTAATTAAAAGACCACGATTAAGTTCTTTCTAAACTTTGAGCGATGTTATCTCGATAGTTACCTATCAAAAATCGATGAATTTTTTTTTCTATTTTATTTTATGGATTCATGGAATTAAAATAAAGAAATTTTCATCGATATCAGGTAGGTGATTATTGAGATATCATTGTTTAAAATTCAAAAAAAATTTAAACAATTATCAAAATAAAAATTGTGACTAAGTTCTTTCCAAACTTTGAGCGATGATTGCTTGATAATGACCTATCTAAAATCGATGAAGTTTTTTTATTATAATTCTATAAATTCATCAGAATAAAAAATTTTTTATTGATATTAGGTAATTAATTATCGAGATAGCTTCGTTCAAAGGTTAAAAAAATGTTTAGATAATGATCAAAACAAAGACTGCGGTTAAGTTCTTTCCATCTTTGAGCGATGATAATTACCTATCTAAAATCGATGAAAATTTTTTTGTATTAATTTTATGAATCCATAAAATCCATAGAATTGAAATAAAAAAATTTTCATCGATTTTAGATAGGTGACTAACGAGATATCATTGCTCAAAGTTTGGAAAGAACCTAGCGCTAGCCACGATTTTTATTTTGATAATCGTCTAAAATTTTTTGAATTTTAAATGATGATATCTCAATAATTACTTATCCCACATCGATGAATTTTTTTTTTTTTTTTGATTTTATGAATCCATAGAATTAAAATCAAATCTTAAATGTTCAGTAAGCAATCTGTTAAGACAACAATCACAAGGAATTATCTCATATTTGTACATAATACGTTTAGTGGTTAATGGGAAGATTTGGTAAGTTACCTGTCGGGATGACAATTATTGCATGTTTGTACATATTACACTCGTGTAGATATGGTAATGAATCAATAATCATTGCCTTAGTGAATATACGTTTAAACCTCACTTCACTGACACTCAATTCGTAGATGTAACATTTCATCGACGCTCAATTTTTGTTTTGCCAACACTTATTTTACAGACAAGTTCATTTTACAGACAGGTTCATTTTACAGACAAGTTCATTTTACAGGGCAGTTTATTTCACCAGCACTCAATTCGTTATGTTTTTTTTTCATAAATTCTACTAATCTTAACCCTAACAATGACTAGAATTAAAATTAGCTTAAGTGAAATAGGCTGTTGGTGAAATGAACTTTTCAGTAAAATAAGTGTCAGCAAAACAAAGATGTCACTGAGTTGAATGTCGATAAAATGGTACATCTACGAAATGAGTATCGATGAAGTGAGCCACACCGAAATATATAACACGAATGAATAGTTTAATTAGGTGGTGATAACTCATAATTTGGCGATCTGATTTAAATAAATTTAAGATTATTAGATTCATTATAAAATGATAAATCTAATGATATTAAATTTATTTAAATCGAATAGCAATATAATGAGTTACCATCATTTAATCAAACTATTAATTCATATAACATGTGCGAATTTGTAAGCCTACGCAAAAAAGCCTGTGCGATTTTTTAATTTTTGGGGTTATAAAAATAGTGTTTTATAATTGGTACCTGAGTCAAAATTAGTATGTGTAATTAGCATAATATCTCACTCTAAGCAAACGGACTCCGGTTGCATCTCACATATGCCAGTCGCCGGTAACAGGCTTCAAGGTACATTAGGGCCTGGGCTACCCGTCTGACTTTAAGAGCCTGACACCAGCATGTGTGAATTACAAACGAGATCCGTTTATTGAGAGTGGGTTTAACATGCTAATTCACACACCGATTTCGGCTCAGGTACCAATTACAGAAATCATATAATACTATTTTTATAGCTCTAGAAGTTCAAAAATCGCACGGACCTTTTTTGCGAAGGTCTACGAATTTGACTGTCTTTTTGTTTGAACTTGATTATCGGTTTATACAACCTTAGTATGCAAAACCTGTAAGGCACGATTTAGTAATATGCATTTATTGATTTTACTCTTTATTCAATACCTTACTACTAATAGCGTAAAAAATTTTATTATCTATTTTAATTTCGCCTTATTGTTATTTTATAATATAAAGAAAAACTTTTGTAATACTATGTTAAATTGAGTACCATTTAAAAACTGCAAGCGGGCGACGAAGTCGCCCGCCACATGTGATACCGCTAGTTATATAGTGTAATTGGGAAATAAGATCCGGCATCAAGAACATGACCGAGGGTCGTGACCAATAAAATACCAGATCAAATGATTAACATGTGAAGATAACATTTAGTAAATGCCATGTTGGGTTTGGCTCGAAACGAAAGTTTTCATAGAGAACAATAATATGACGCCACTGGTTGTAAATGATATAAAAGTACAGTCAGACCCCTAATGCACTCACTCACTTGTGCCCGACTAATATAATACTTATATATTTTTATCTTCTTAAATGCAATATCTCTTTAAATACACGTTTGACTAAATTTTAATACAGTATATGATCCGTCACAATGCATTTAGAGAGGTTTGACTGTATTGTTTACCCTCGATACCTTAAATCAGTGTTGGGAAATTAGACAAAAACTGCGGCACATTTAGTTTTGGACATATGTCCAATTAACTTTGAAAACAATTGGACATAGTAATCTTCCCAACACTGCCTTAAATAGTCATATTACTTAATGTAATAGCAAAGCTTCAGATGTATAAAAACTTCGCTTTCATGAAATAGGGAAGGGAAACAAAATATATTGTTTGCTAATCAAGATCAACTAGTGATGAGTTACGAAATTATTTTCGCAATGAATTGACGAAATTATAAGTGACGAAATTGACGAAATACCTATTTCGTCAAATTTCGTCACTCATCACTAAGATCAACCCAACCTTACCCCGGAAATCCTAGTGGCAGTAGGATCTTCTGCTCTCAAACCAAATCTTTTACATTTTTTCTCGAGTAGCCTTTACTAAAAAAGGTTTTATATCAAAAGTTTTTCGAGAAGTATTTTTTCGTTAGAATGCAAGTGGCTTCTTAGACAAAAATACTGGAAATTTGCTTATCAACATTTTCACATTACGCATGCAATCATGCTATCGGATTGACCACAAAGAAATCACAAGATAATAAATTCCTTACTCTAAATATTTTCATCACTATCACTAATATAAAATTTTTATTTTGTGCTTCTTCTTTAAAAAGGTTTGTCCTAATATTTTCTAAACAAGAAATTAAATACGTAGTACCGATACTGAGACTTATTGCTATATATTATTCTTAATTTTATTGGTTGATCAATGTATAATTTATTGTACTTATAAAATGATCGCAAAATTTTTCGCGTACAGTACTGTACACACAGTACGTACGGTACTGTACGTATAATACTGTACGCGGCACATCTCTAGTTGAGACGTTAAATATATACAATAAAGATACTATTTAGATCTTGATTCTAAGAAAGCACTAAAGAAAATCTCATGAGCTAGCATAATTTAGTATGAAATAGTATGAAACAATAAAAATGAAATAGAATGAAATAAAAATAAGGAAATCACGTGCAAATCATAAGAACTAAACGTTGATCGAAGATCACTTTAAAAATCACGCAATAAATTGGAGGTAAACCCGATTTTTTTTGCCATTATACAAATTCAATAATCCTTTCAAAATGATAACGTTACCAAACGAATGCCTTATCGAAATATTTAATAATTTTCGAATTAAGTATAGATCATATAATAATGTTCAAATGAATAAAATTGATTATAAAAACTTATTTTCATTCCTTCTTGTAAACCGTCGATGGTGTAGAATTATTATTCCAATATTATGGAGTGTACCTGATTTTTATGACAAAAGAGTTATAGAAAAATGGTTTTTAGCATTAAATGCTAAAGATCAGGCTCAGTTGATCCCCTTTAAAATTATTCTTCCAAATTGTCCAAAGCCATTATTTAAATACGAAAGTTATATTGAAGTTGTATCAAATAAGTTGGCCTATGGTGTCAAAAATTGGCTTAAAGATAAAGGATATTACTTCGAAGGAGATAATTATGAACTTGCAAATGCTATTGAATGTTCTTTAATTCACATGCTTTTGCGAACAAGTAAATATATTGAATATTTACAACTTGACAATACTATTAATAAAACAAATAAAACAATATTAACAGGTGCACTCGACAAGAACACCACGCTGACTTCTTTGATTCTTGAACGTTATAATCTTGGATCAGAGGGTGGAAAAGCAATAGCAGCTGCACTTTGCAAGAACACTACACTAAAATATTTGAATCTTGATTATAATAATCTTGGACAGCAAGAAGGGAAAGCATTAGCAGGTGCACTATGCAAGAACACTGCGCTGACTTCTTTAAGTATTAGTGAAAATAATCTTGGATCAGAAGGAGGAAAAGCATTAGCAAATGCACTTTGCAAGAACACCACGCTGACTTCTTTGAATCTTAATAATACTAAACTTGGATCAGAAGAAGGAAAAGCATTAGCAAATGCGCTTTGCAAGAATTTCACACTGACTTCTTTAAGTCTTAGTAGAAATAATCTTGGACCAAAAGCAGGAAAAGCATTAGCAAATGCTCTTTGCAAGAACTACACGCTGACTTCCTTGAAACTTTCTTATAATAATCTCGGATCAGAAGGAGGAAAAGCATTAGCAGATGCACTATGCAATAACACTGCGCTGACTTCATTATCTTTTAGCGGCAATAATCTTGGATCAGAGAGTGGAAAAGCATTAGCAAATGCACTTTGCAAGAACACCACGCTAACTTTCTTGACTCTTCAAGATAATAATCTTGGATCAGAAGGAGGAATAGCATTAGCAAATGCACTTTGCAAGAACACCACGCTGACTTATTTGTGTCTTGATAAAAATAATCTTGGATCAGAAGGAGGAATAGTATTAGGAGATGCACTTTGCAAAAACACCACCTTAACTTCTTTATTTCTTTATTCGAATAATTTTGGATCAGAAGGAGGAAAAGCATTAGCAAATGCACTTTGCAAGAACTCCATGTTGACTTCTTTAAGTATTGGTGGAAATAATCTTGGTTCAGAAGGAGGAAAAGCAGTAGCAGATGCACTTTGTAAGAACTCCACACTAACTTTCTTGAATTTTCATGATAATAATCTTGGATCAGAAGTAGGAAAGGCATTAGCAGATGTACTTCGCACGAACACCACTCTAACTAGGTTGTGTCTTACTAATAATGAACTTGGATCAGAAGGAGCAAAAGCATTAGCAGATGCGCTTTGCAAAAATACCACGTTGACTACTTTGGATCTTACTAATAATAAGCTTGGATTAGAAGGAGGAAAAGCACTAGAAAATGCACTTTGCATAAACAATTCACTGAAACTATTGGATATTAGATTTAATGAATTTAGCTTTACTGTAAAATCTAATAATCCAAATATTAGAATATATCAATAAAATGTATAGTATAATAAATTAAATGTACAGCAAACTAGGGATATTAAATTTAGGTTAACCGAACAGAAAGGATTGAAACGTCGAAAAAGCACTTTCAGGACTAATCAAAGGAATAGTCAATAAGAACAATTTGGTCAATAAAGATAACTAGGATTATAAGGATAATTCAGTTTAGATAGTCATTTCAGATAATGTAGACATTTAATAAAATATTATTATAAATAAAGGCAATTTGGCCCTTGGTTAGAGAAGTTTTCGCATTGCCTAATAAAAGGATTCTTTATTAAACAAATGCACAATCGATAATACATTCGTTTCTTAGATACTCCACGAGTGACTGTAGGAATCATTTGTAAATATAAACTTAACCCAGAATTATTATCAAATCCCCCGAATCAATATTTGTCCAACAGTATGAATTGTTGAGATTGTAGATTAATAATCTTAATGTAGTGTAGACTATCCCAGAGGTACACCACTCACCAAATCTAAACACTTCTTTCGAAGAATCTACCCGAAGTAGTGTGGTATATAATTATAG
The DNA here is from genome assembly GCA_910591965.1 of Dentiscutata erythropus. Lineage (NCBI taxonomy): Eukaryota > Fungi > Glomeromycota > Glomeromycetes > Diversisporales > Gigasporaceae > Dentiscutata > Dentiscutata erythropus. Next base: position 4,257 of record CAJVPY010002358.1, on the reverse strand, counting down.
TTTAGAATTAGTGTGGAGAATCGAAATTTGTCACTTTATAGGGTACTCTGATTAATGGATACGATTTGAAGGATGACTTCAGGTTTAATTTCAAGGGAATTCTAAAAACGTTACTAATCTATAAAGTTAGTATATAATTTCACGGTTTTGCACTGCCACATGCATTGTACATTACCCCTACTCAATTTTGTTGTATCGTTGTGGTCGTGTATGTGCCGGTTTTTTGCTATTTATGGCTTGCAGTGCTTTGATCGGTTTTTTCTATACGCCTATTTATTCTTTGATGTGCGATCGTCAAGATAATTTCCTCGTAATTATGTACCGTATAAATCCGAAATAACGCCCGTGGGCGTTATTTCGAAAATCAGGTCCTTCAAAAATAGCATATGCAATTTCGAATTAACGCCCATGTGCGTTCCGAATTAACGCGTCCCTCATAAAAAATAAAAAAGTAAAAAGTAGCTCCAAACTGAATTTGATACTAAATAAACTGGGCCATTTTGATGATTTACCGTTGTTATCAGTATGAAGAACAACTTTTGTTAGAGCATTAAAGCAGGTAAGCTTAGTACCAAACCAGTTCCGGAGCACTTTTTATTTCTAACTATATTTATTAAAATTAAAGGTTATTTATTTAACCTATATTTTTCGAAACAACGCACATGGGCGTAATCGAAATAACGCGCAGGTCAATTAATTAACGCAGGTGGGCATTTATACGGTAAAAGGAATGATCTACACCTGCCATTTATGGTTGATGTTCTTGCTAGATCGTTCTGTACAGATCGTTCTGTACAGTTCGTTCGTTCTAGTACTAAGTACTAGATGCAAACCTTCGCTCGCTGTATATGCTGGATGTGGTAAATCTAATTTTAGTAGATCATTTTATGCCGTGATATTTAAATTTATCCAATCAGAGATCATAAATTTGAATCATCGATTGTAATAAAATAATTGATTTTTTATAATATTCGAATGCTTTTTTTTTATTCTTTTCAACTCCAATTCCATTTTCATAACAATATCCAACCCAATTTGTTCCATTAACATCACCCATGTTTGCAGCTTTTTGATAATATTCAAATACTTTTTGTCCATTCTTTACAACTCCAAATCCATTTCGATAACAATTTCCAACATTATAATATAATATAATTACAAATAAGGGCCCAAAGTGATATAAGGGTCCAAATTTATCGCATATAAAATTATATAAATGTAATTGCCTTTTGACATTTAAACGTATTACTTTTTAATCAGTATTGCATTTATTCTTTTAGCGCCTTTTTATGTAAAAATTATAACCACTTTTGTCGATTTTTAATGTAATTTAACTTTCTCTACAAATAAAAAATGAGCTCCTTCAGTTCTAAATATCTTTGATTAATGTATAGCACCTTTACAAAATATTGATTTACTAGTTTGGCATAACGATAGGGAGTCCATTAAGCGAAAGTGAAGTGTAAAATGTATAAATCAATACATATATAAGTTATAACATTCGAAGAACTACTATCATCATAATGCAAAGTCTTTATTTGTAAAATTTTTTCAAATCTTGGGCCCCTATATGTAAATTCCTCTTAAAATAATCATTTTTAATGATAGCTGTATTTTTTATTTATTATTTATTTTATTAGCTATACATATACAATACGCGGATAACAATGATAACAATGGCAACAGAAAATTTTTTTTTAAAATAAAATTTTATTAATATTATAAATAAAACTATGCAGCACTAAAATTATTCATGGCATTACTATATAACTGATCTATATTACTGTTTAAAACTATATTAACAACTTCAGCAGCATCAGTATTAGTTGTTTCAGGAATGTTTGAATCATCGTCTGCTGCAGCAGCTGCTACTGTTCCAATTGAACTTACACTTTCATCAAAAGCTTTACAGTTTTTTTCTATCCCACTTATAAGATAATCCTTGCAATATTTACACTGGCTACCTAACCTAAACAAAAAACATTCAAAGTGATAAGCATGACCACAAATAAGTATAAATCCTACCTTATTCATTCTTGTACAGTTCTCCAAATCACAGTACTTATCATTTTGTGGAGGATGTGCAGTATTCCAACCTATCAGCAATGTCTTGATATCAATATCATATCCATGCGATGGAAAACTATATTTTGAATTCGTTGTGACTGATTGATCTAGATTGTTATAAATATTTGTAAAAAGCTTTAGTAGAAATACAGCAGATCATTTTTCAAGATACTCTAGTTGCCTCGCCGAATAAATAATATTATGATTATTAGAAAAAGTTTCTACAAAATTATTATTGTTACATTTTAGATCTATTATCTGCACCTCTCGAATAATTTGATCTGCCGTATTGGAAGGCTGGACTCGATGTCGAATTGAGCTATGAAAATTTTCTACAAAATAATTATTAAATACATAGAGAGAATTAGCAAGTGTTTGAGCAATAGGATGATTAATACTATTCCAATAAAATGTATTGCTCATAAAGGCTAGTGGAAGCTTATTGTAATTTTTTCGTTTGTATTGATAAAAAATACACCAAATACGAAACATCACTTCTCGATAAACTGGCCAATTCCCACTATGAAATATAACAGAATAAAAGTCCAAGACCAGCGAAATATAGTTATCCAGAAGATTGATTAAATATCTGACTTTAGGATCTTTTGACCACTCAAATTTCCACAAAACAATTAAATGAATTTGAGACCAGCCTTTAAATGCTATTTCTAATAAAAGATTAATTTTGTAAGGCTTTGGCTTTTTAGCCAATACCTTCCCACTTCCATAAATATTGTGAAAAAGGTTTTCAAAAAAATCATAATTAACAAGAAATACAGATTCACAACTATTTAAGGATACGTGTAGAGGCCCAATCATTGGCACAATATGAAGAACCTGCTACGGTATACCAGAAGAATCTCCAAGCTTGATCCTGTGGTTAATAGCACATTGCACATGAAGCTACCCAGAATAGTCCATAGGTGCTACCAAAATTTGATTATCCAAATATGTTTTGCTTCACCTATGTTTGTCAAATTTTGGAGAACACCTATATAATCTTCTAGTAAATGAAGAGGCCCTACTTTTAATTCGACAAGTTTAGTATTCATATCGGCCTGATCAGTTTTTAGAGTTAAAAAATTATACTATAGTACCCCAAAATTTATTAGTATATTTTTTAAAACGTACCCTATTTTAATATTATGTGAGTATGAAAATCATTTAGATAGAACCTTAATAATATTTATTTACTATTAAAAATATAAGCAAACATGCTAGAACCCATCATTCAAAGTCCCAACCCATCTTTTTTTTTTAATAGGTATATAGTATGCTAGAATTTATAGTTATATATGTTTTTTTATATATTAACTATTTAAAATATTTAGTTATGTCTAATTCTATTAGTACTTCAAGATTTACTTGCACTCTTTGTACGCGTTCACGATCTTATAAAACTAAATGTGGTCTTCAACGTCATGAAACAATAAAACACAAAGAACATAATATACTACCTTCTCATATATTACCATTACCTAACTATGAGCTTGATCATGTTAAAAAAGTTATAGTCTGGGAAATTCAGAAGCGTCTAAAAAAGCATCATCGTACTGTTGGAAATCAAGTTTTTTCTTTACATTGTAGTGAAAATGCTTTTGTAGGAATATTTGGTAAATATCTTACACGATATTCTCCATGTGGTAATTTTTATCAATGTCATTTTAGTGGAGACAATTCATATAATATATTAACAAATATTTTTAATGATGCTATGTGGGGAGAACGAGATTATGGTAATGGTCAACTTAGTTGGGTTAAATTAGTAGACGAAATGAATTGTAACTCTCGAACTGAATTATATATTGAATAGACCATGAAAGGATTTTATGATATGTCAGGTCATAATTGTTATGCTGGAAATGTAAAATTGAGATTTTTAACTGATAATGCAATGTTTAACTAATAAAAAATTATATATTTCATTTATTAAAAATATTGAATCAATAAGTTTGTTTAAACATTAATTAAAATATTTCTATTTGTACTATCTAAAGTATTATAAGAACAGTGAAGTTATAATAATTGTGTACTATATCGATATCTATTACTTAATTATTGTGGCAGATTAAAATGAAATCAGATTAAAATGAAATTTTTCTATTTTTTTAGGAAATTTTAAAATTTTTTGGGTGACATTTTTTAGGGTTAGGGTTAGGGTTAGTGTTAGGGTTTAGAGTTAGTTTTATT